>VUQG01001368.1:37574-62174 GCA_015106755.1 Etia nguti | reverse complement strand
GGGTCCATTGTCTGGTCGCGATCTTCTGTCATGGTCTGTGTGCAGGTAGGCAGGAAAAGGACCCAAACGCAAACTCAAAACACAGAGGCAAAACTTAAATTCCGAAATGGCAGCTTTATTGCTGGAAACTAGGAGAACTTAACTAAACTTGAGGACACAAAATACACTAAGCAGGCAGAACACACAGACATATCTGAGGGATAACGAGGGGAAAGAGCCACAGGAGGAGAGCACAGCTGGGAGTGATTAGGCAGGACGAGACAGGGGAAGCAAAACTAGAAACACTGACACGAGACACGGACCTTCAAAGTAAAACAGGAAACACACTGACTGAACTCTAGACATGTAAACCTAACAGCGACTGGGGAGACAGAACATAGGAACCTGAAACATGATAGAGAAAGGCACAGTAGACACAACATGGAACATAGGGATATCACAGTGGAAGGGTAAAACTAAACACTATGAACACAGGAACACAAGACCTCTTCAAAATAAAACAGGAAACATAAGACGCAGACATGACAACCTGAACTTGACGACGTAAGACAGACATGAAACACATGAAGGGCAAGGGAGACTTAACAGGGGTGGAAGACACAAGGGTAATCTAATAACAAAGAATTATAACAACCTAGGCATGATAAAAAATGAACTTAGAAAACCTGAAGGGCTTAAACATAAACCATAAACTAAAACTCAAAACGCTGGGTCAAAAAGGACCCAGAACCGTGACAGGACTACTCAGTGGTATTTCATAAACTGGAAGATTAAAGCTTATATGTAAGTCCCCATGTTTTTTAATCAGATATTGGGTCTATACATGTAACATTATGTTTTTCATATTGTGAAACAAGCTGCAAAAAAAGCTGAGGCTGACTAACTGCTTATTTATTTCTGGTGCAGCAGTTTCTGCGGTTTTCGGCTGACGCCCAGGACGCAGGCACTCCTCGTCAGCTGTAACCAGGTCACACACAGCTCCCTCTCACTGCAAGACATAAAAAGGTTTCCCTCATTAGGACAGTTCAGCACACCTGCTCTTCCCCGCCTCCGTGCCGCCCTGTGAGCACACTGCGTCACCCCTCCTCTGCAGCAGGCCAGAGACCAAACCTCCACCACAGATCCATTGACTGAATTCCAACTTTATACCATCTAGAAAAAAGCATAAACAGTGTACTGTCAGTGTAGAGGATGGAAATCATAGAGGACAACTCATGAAACATCTGCCTGCATCTGGTTTAATTAAGTTGTGCGCATCCACAAAGCTGATCACAGCTTGCACACTAAGAAAACCTATTGGAGCACTCAATAGAAATTATTTTGAGTTATGACTCTTGTCCCCACACCGAGCCTCTACAACCAGTTTTAGGGTTCCCCCCCTGCTGAATCCAATTTAACCCCTGACTGTACACATTTTTTCTGTTTAGAGGCAAAGTCACCCTCTACAGTGTAGGCAACAGAAAATTATTTTCCTTCTTTTTCTTCAGATTAAAGCTGAGTATAACTGGAATTTTAAAAAGACTAAAGTTTGTATTTCCATCTAGTGAGATTAGTTTATCATTATGTTAATATTGCACAAGGTTCAGTTAGCTTCTCACAAAAATAGAAAGATCCTCCAAAGTGTTACTTTTTACTTTCTTACTCTGAGTACATTTCAGAGCCGGTACTTTTTTACTTTTACTTCATAAAGAAGTTGAATCAGTACTTCAACTTTTACTGGGGTATTTTTTAACTATAGGATTTGTACTTCTACTTAAGTACAGAATGTCTGCACTTCTGTACTTTTGCCAACTCTGATTGGTTTGATTCTTATAGGTGCTTCTCTTCAGACAGATGGAAATTTTAAATGTTTTTTACTTCAGTATCCTGAAGTTGTAGCACAGATGGCATCATAAATAAAAAATATTATAGAAATGCATCATTCTCTTTTTTAAATGTGTCAACATTTTTTTTAATTATGCGTCAGACAATCAGTAATATAAAAAAAACTATAGACCGTCAAATCACCAGTGAGTTCTCAGACCAAACCCATTGATGACCAAACAATTAGACCTTATGTTCCCCTTCTCGCACTCTTTTACTCAACACTCTGCTGTGAGAGCACGCTCTGTTTTCCAGTAAATTTTGATCTCAATTTTACTCCTTCAAGTTTCGTGACAGACAGACACAAACAAACTTATAAACACCTACCAAAGTACTCAAAACCACCTCTCCGTACACAAACACACACAAAACACAAGGTTAAAACAATACCAGCGCCGCTGTGGTGTCTGGTAAATATTTGCAAGGAGTGCTTGGATAAGTGGGGGCATATAATTTGATTTGTGGGTTATGAAATTGTTGCATAGTAATTGACTGAAATTGCATCTCAAGTGGATGTTTTGCTAGGAGCAACATCTTAGCCTTTGTATATCCATTTACAAACAACTCATCTCTCACTTGTCCTTCCATAAGCATAAGGAATTAAGTTAATCCCCTTTCAAAACACTCAAATAGCAAGGATACAAACATCTTCATAAAATCTTACTAAGTCACAGAAAACACAATGAAAGCTGGAAGCAAAATGGTCTATATATTTTCTTTCTGTAAGCAAATAATGGTCTCATCAGTGGGTTTTCTTTTAAGAGCTGAAGAAACACAACAAAAAAAGGTTGTGACATAGACAAATACACGACTGTGGACTATGTAAGAAAACCAGAGAACATCCGCATGAGCACATGGAGTATATGCAAAATCCACACAGAAAGGACCAAGCCAACTGCTGGGTGATTGTGCTAACAGCTGCATCAATGTGCCTCCCTCCAGCGAGTGCCATGAGGAGTGAATTGCACTGATGTTAAACTTACATTATCTGTTGTCTAGTCTAGTGGTCTAAGAAATAAGAGGTCTTCATTCAAGTGTTTTATCCTTGTCTCCTTCGCTTTTTTACCAAGCTCCGCTATACTTTGCTCGCTAGCTTAAATTCCCTTTCAGTCTAAATCAGCAGCTGAAGGTAAACCAGCATATTTATTTGTTTAATCTCATATTCATTTTCCCTGCCACTGCTATGATAAATCACAGGTGCAGGGTGAGTGGAAATGACAGTAAATGGAGGGAATGAAAGAGAGTTGTCAAGTCTGTGACACATGGGATGCAGCAGTCAGAAACACATTTCTCTCTCTGTGCCAGCATGTCCATATTGAAGCCTCCACTTGACAGAAGTGATGCTGCAAACATCCATATTTATCAGCACCACTGCTGCCATGTTAATGATTCATAGATGGAGTCATTGTTAGAATATCAGGCCATGTAAGACTTGTCCATTTGAGTGAGCGCTTTGAGTGCTCAAACAAGTAGAAAAGCGCTATATAAGCACCAGTCCCTTTCTAGATTTTTTTTTTAGTTTAGCTTTTCAATCATTATTATTATTTTTATTATTATTTTTAAGTAGACTTAGTGACTTAGTAAGCTGATCAAGACATGAGAGATTGTAAGCCTTAAATAAAAATAGTATAATTTTTGAAAATGTAACTATCTCAAAATTTGATCCGGATTTTTTTTATGTTTTATTTCATACATTACTTTATATCTTTTGATAGACTCACATTTCAGATTCTTTAGTATTTATGTATACCTAATCGTGTTATGTTTTGTCTTTTTTTTTTTAGTCATTAGTAGCAGTAGCATAGCTAGTGTTTCTGTTGTGTTTCCCTTGGGCTTGTTTGTGTCTTGGGCTCTCTCTGTTCGCTTATTAAGTGTTAAGACTCACGCTCGTCATCTCCTTTTGGCTCCTTTGTCTTTTAGTTTGAAGGTTAGTTTTCTTTATGTCCTTTGATAGTTTTGCTTCCTGTCTGCCGTCCCCCACTTCCCTGGTTGTTTACCTGTTGGTGATTGTGTGCCTCTGTGTTTCAGTTCCCTCCTGTGTCCTGTCTTTAATTGTTGTGTTGTACTGTTTATGGTCCTTGCTTTGTTTCTCTGTTTTTTCTTGTTTATTTGGTCAATGTGTTTATGGATTTTACCCTTTTTGGATCCTTTGTTGTTTAGATGTAGAAATCCGCTTTTATAACGAGCTTGACTTTTGTCCACATGGTTACATTGTGACACTGCTACTCATTTATCAGACCCCAAAATTTTATTCAGAAGAATTGTATTTGATAAATTAATGTATATTATAGGTAAGAAGAACCAACCAGAACTAAAATTCTAGACTGACAAATAACACATTTGCTAAGATTTATTGTCATTACCCCCAGTGTACTGCCGTGAAATACAGCATGCTTTAACCCTGTCTTCCCCGTCTCTTGGAGAACCCAAAGGGAACACAAGCACAGGGAGACCCAGCCAACTCAACTCATGTTATACTGCTCAAAAACAAAAAATAAAAAACCAAGGGAAGACTTGAATAACACATCTGATCTTTACAAATAAAACATTCAAGTTAAAAGTCTTTACTGACATAAGTTGTGTAATTAACAGTCAGTGTTAACCAAAATCATCAAATCTTTAAAGATTTGAGTCAGAAATCAAATATAAAAGTGCTCTTTTAAATTCCTTTGTAAATTTTATACACCCCAAAAAAGTCATGCAGCTTACCACCTGATTAGGCAAATTAGTTTCCAAACCTTGAGGGCTTAATAATGCTGTGAAACTTTTATTATTTCACATACTGCTCCAGTAATGAAGGAGCACTGCCTCTGTCTGAACTCCATCCTGATCTGATCATTGATTCTACTATTTTATGTTCTTCCTCAGTAACAGTTGGTCACTGCCGTTATTTATTATTTTTCACTGAAATCTGAAAAAATCTTTTAAATTGTGATTTAAGTTTTCACCAGTTTAAGTCATTTCTCCTGTTAGCAAGCTATTCGTAAGCCTGTAGGGTTTTTTTTATGTCACTTTCAATTTTTCAGATTATTGGAACGGGACAGGCAGGAAAAATAGACAAAGATAGGAAGTACAAATAAAATAAAATCTGAAATATACTCAGTAAAAAAATTATAAATGTCTAAACAGGAACCCAAAATTTACAGCAAATAAATAGAGAAAGATATAGACAAGGACAGCAACAGGAAAAGGTTAAAAACTAAAATCAGGAATCACAACAACAAATCCCAAAGCTCTTGATGTGTCCAGGTCTTTTAATTTTTTGTAGAGTATGTTGATAATTTCTCCACGAAAATAAGAGTCACTGAACGGTTTACGCATTTGCCTAACAAGTGATCAATCCTGGGAGGAGGTTGTATCAGGGAGTGCCAAATCAAACATGAAGCGCTACCTGCTGTGGTGACCCCATTTTAAATAAGAGAGCGGCTGAAAGTATTTTTTAAAGGCCCTATTTTTCTCTGTAGACAAACTGCAGACCTCACATTTACCTCTGGAACTACCTTCATTCTGTTGTACATGTCTTATATGTGGATTTTAAATGAAAATGACTAAGTAGGTGTATTTAAAGGTGATATGATTGTCCAACTCCCCATCCAGTAGAGCTATGTTTTCACAAAACACAAACAGTGGCATATTTGTGAATATTAACATCTGCATTCAAGTGAAGATTATACCAGTCTGTGAGTCTTTGAAAATGAAAAAGCATAAATATTTCAAGTCTGCATCCACACATTTTTGTTAGTGATTATGCTAAATGGTTTGGCCAGATCTTCTCATATTTATTTTTAAATTTGCCACAATAAAGACGCATTCATTCTGAAAGGTCTTCTCATACACTACTCCTCTGTTTAGTCATATTTTTCAAATATTTTTTGGGGGGCGGGGGACTAGGAAGACAGTATATATTTTGCATGTCAACTGATGCAAACCTCTGAGATTAGAAAAAATTCCTATGAATTAAGAACATCAGTGTACACAGAAATCCTTGTGTTACCCATGGTGCTTTCAGATAAAATGTGGTCTGTGATTCACCGTCTCATAAGGTAAGACACAGACTCCTTGTACCTGTGGTTTTTATGCAGCCTGACAGTCAAAGA
Source organism: Etia nguti (assembly GCA_015106755.1). Classification (NCBI taxonomy): domain Eukaryota; kingdom Metazoa; phylum Chordata; class Actinopteri; order Cichliformes; family Cichlidae; genus Etia; species Etia nguti. Next base: position 56,214 of record VUQG01001368.1, on the reverse strand, counting down.
TAGTGGTAATATAGCGGTTATGAAAAAAACAGTAGAGAGCGGAAACATGGCAGTGAAAGAAATGAATAAATGAAACCTAATGTCATTTATCAAGCAACAAGGTAGATTGTAGTTTCACACCGGCAAGCTGTAGTGCACTATTTGTGTTGTTCTAGTGTTCCTTTTATCCTGTTTTCAGCGATAAAATATGCTGTGTTTGTGATGTTTGGATAATAGATACCCATCTTTTCCTGTTCTTCCATTTAGTTACACAAAGAGAGAAACTAAGAGCACAGGGCACCAATATGTGAATGGTAAACAAGCTTCATATGAGGATGAAATCCTGGGGGATTCTATGGCAAGTAACTGCCTCTACTTAGATAAACAGCAGTGAATCCAGAACAGGAGGGAATGTAGACTGAGGGGGAGGGAAGCAAGCATGGGGAGAGATGTAAGCTCTCCAAGTCCAGTGCTCCATTATTCAACAATGATAGTTGTTACATGTAAAATGGCCAGTTAAAGAGCTAAACATCAGATCGTTGAATATTTTCAATGTGCAAAAATTGGCTGTTATGATGAGCCAGTGAGCTGCCCGTTGTCTCAGTTACAACTTTTTTTTTAAGATCTTATTTTTTATTCAATAAAGCTGCATTGTCAGACGGCACCATTTATTAGTCTTGACATCATAATAAAGCAAAAACATTTGTGCATGTGAGCCCGGCGCTGGCTGTCTCGTGCTGAAGACGAGTGTGGCAGATGAGCATTCTTCTGCTCATTCATAGGCTTTTAAATGCATTCTTGTTTTCCCCAATAAGATTTAATCTGTGGCACATATCAACTGATTTTGCCTAACCTATTGTTAAGCTTGACAGAAGTCAGACTGCAAGTTACAGTCTGTACAATAATTCTGTTTTCTTCTTCTTCCAGCTGCCCCCTTTAGGGTTCGCCACAGTGGATCATCTGCCTCCTTCGTACCCTGTCACCAGATCCTCCTTCATCACACCAGCCCTCTGCAGGTCCTCTTTCACTACATCCATGAATCTTATTTGAGTTTTTTCACTTGTCCTCCTGGCTGGCAGCTCCATATTCAGCATACTTTTTCCAGTATATCCACTACCCCTCCTCTGCACATGTCTAATTGTCTCAAAACTGCTCAACCTGAGCTGTGTCTCTGATATATTCATTTCTAATCTAATCTGACCATCTTCAACTCTGCCAACTTCAGCTTCAGCTCTGGTCTCTTTATGTGGTTCAAAATACAAGATAAATATAAGATATAGGATGATTCTGTGTCTGCAGCTCTATGTGTGAGGGTCTGCTTTCTGCATAATGGCAGGGCAAACAATGCCAAAAACATGACTAGTATTACTATAATAATTAGTATATGCACTTATAAGCATGCTCTATCTGTATACATAAAAATCCATAATGAGCTTTTCTCATTATACTTACAGTGTTGATTTTATTACATTAATTTTAATGCATAATTGTAGTAATGGACTGGCTATAATTGGATTTTATGGTCTGCTAAATGTATTACACTGTCAGTGTAGCCAATCCTCCTGCATCACTCCAGAAATGGCGGTGCCAAGCAGCTGAATGATCCACCAGCACCACTTTGATCGAAGAGGCTCTTCTGGATAGAAACCTTGTAAGATATATCCTAAGGACACAGTCTACCCCAATTTTTTTTCACTAGTAGCACCATGAGGTTGAGGTTTTAATTTGTAAAAATGCTTCGACCAAAATTTCACAAAATAACAAATAGGCCTCCAATTTAGGATCCAGCTCAAAGCAATTCTCAGCCAAAATGCATTCTCAAAGAGCCAATCTTTCTCTTTTTCTCCCCCCCACCCCCCCAATTATTCCTTCAGCCAAAGTTGCTTTCCTTTAATTTATTCATGTACTATTTTGTGTTTTGTTGGCATTCTCATGGAAAACATAGACTTTATAAGGAATCAGAACCACTGATGTTTCCATTAAGACCTTGAATGTTACGCGAGCTGTACAAAACTCCACTGTACATCAGTATCTGCTCTACTATTTTGTTTTTCCAAAGACCTGAATTCATAAGTAGCTTCATCAAAAAACAGCATTTAAAATGAAGAGTGTTTGGCGCTGGTTGCCGGATGCCCAGTGAACTTTTTTTTAAAAAACCACTTGTGTTATGAATGCTGAATGTCGGCATATCTGGCTGCTAATAAGCTGCATTTTCTGAGGTAAGTACAACTGCAGGAGGAGGAGAAAAATGCTGCCATAACTGTAATTGCCAGGCTTTTCAGGCACAGTTTTCCCCAGTTGGCTCATTGTTATTCAACCCATGTTACTCAGCATCAAAGGTTTGACGCACAAATGGATGACGTCACATAATAAACATTTCTCTGCACAATCAACAGGAACCAACTGATAAGAGAAAGTCAGCTATGCTTGCAGACACACAAGCCAAGGAGACTTTGATTAAAACTGGCCAGTGCTGTCAAGTGGCCAGTTTTAATCAAAACATGTGACCTGAATTGTGGACTTTTCACACAACATGTAAATAATGTTCAGGTCCTATATTATATTATTTACTGTTTGGGGGATGCTTTAGTTTTTTAATTGTTGCACTTGTGCCTTAAACTGCGTTTCTCTTTTCTCTCTTATCTGCCTGACCACTTGGCCACATCTGAATACAATACTGGAGGCTGGCTGATGTCTAGAGCAACAAATATTGGGAATGTAAAAGCAATAAAAGATTAATAGTTGATGCTGGATTTTCCCATTTGTATGCTTTTAACAAGACTGGTACACACTCCATTTGATTGGCTTATTGGCCTTACAAATAATTTTGTCATCCTGCCAAGCTTTACCATGGTGAATAATCTTATGATGGTTTAGAGCCTTTGTGGCTAAGGATGTGTTGTAAAGATGAAACTTTCCTTGCTACAGCTCTTTCAGCTTTCACAATTACTCAACCACACAAGGGTAGTTATTGTAGTTATATCCCTGTAACTCTGTCAGAGCTTAGTCTGGAGTAGAATGAACTAAGCTTTAGAGCGAGCACTGGTGACCTCATCTAACACAAAGACATCAATTATTTCAATTTATGATATTCTTGGAATTGAGCACATAAATGTTTTAATTTCAATTTCCAAGCAATACTGCTCAATGGCAGATTTCACAAAAACTGTGGAGTAAAAACATAACATTATAATGTGCAAAAGTCTTGAGCCACACCTCATTTCTTTCTATTTTACTTCCAAAAAGGCAAATTTGTTATTTTTAAACTGGCCTCGAGGACTGGTTTTCCATTTCTGAAGATCTTTTAGTTTCCCTTTGGAAATTGGCTGATTTTTCCCTCATTTTCAGTCCAGTTCTCATGCCCGACCATTTTAAGAGAAATGCGTTTCTTTGTTAAGCCACCTAACACTGATGTATGAATCACTCCATGAAAAAGGCACCTAAATGAACCAGTATTGTGTCTACATATAACATATAAATCCCAATTTTAAACTGTATCTATAAGCACTTTGTTGCTAGCAGATGTTTTTAAGTGTTTATTTAGTTGAATCTACTAAATATGCCAAAGGTTCACAGGCATAAAATAATATTTTTTCACCAACAAAGTGGTGCGCTATTGGCGCATATCCCGGCATGGTGTACTGTGTGTCCTTAAAAAATCTGAGGAAACTGGACAAGAGGAGGACAAAAGAAGAAGTGGTAGGTATGAAGTGGGAGGGATATCTATAGCAGATGAACAGAATCTGAAAGTCATGTGCTTAAGAAGGAGAAAATATCCAGCAAAGACCTGACACAGGTTCTGATGGATGGATCTGGACCTTCAGTTGATCCATCTACTGTTCAGTTTTAATGAATTTATTTATTTAATTTATTTATATAGCACCAAATCACAACAGATGCCACAAGGACTTTTGTATTGAAAGATAAAGACTCTATAATAGAGAGAAACCCCAACAATCAAATAACATTGACGCCTCATCAGAAATGGTCTCAGAGGAAGGGTGGCTGTCAAGAAGCCTTTTTAAAGAAGGGAAATGGGAGAAAGGGGTGTGGTATGCTAAATTACACAGGACCTGTGTTGAAAATCAGTGGCAACAGGTTAATACAAATGAATCCAAATTTGAAATTTTTGGTTCAAATCATCATCTGTATGTAAGGAGGGGGTCAGGGGGGTCAGGAAAGAGGCATAATGTGGAGTATCTACAGTAATCCATAAAACTTTGTGAAGGCTCAGTGAAGTACCATAAGATTTTGATCCACAATGCAGATCTCCAACCCAACTGATTGGAAATTGATTCATTTTTCAGCATGACAATGATCCCAAACACACTGTCAATGCAGAAAAAGCATACCTGGATAGAAAAACACACAGTGCAACACTATCAGTGTGGGCCTCCCCAGAGCCCAGACCTCAACATTACTGAAGCAGTGTGGGATCATCTTGACCGAGAACAGAACGAAAGACAACAAATGCAAAAGCCAACATCCAGAGAAGAGCTTTGAACGTCTTTCATGAAACCTGGAAATCTATTACTGAAAAATACTTACAGATATTGCAAGAAAGCTTGCCTAGTGAAGTTCAGGCTGTGTTGAAAAGTAAAGGTGGTCATAACAAATAGTGACATTCAAATTCATTGGAATTGTACAAACTCCATTTTTGCTCCATATACTGTAATTCCATGGATGACTGCCTAGCTCAATAAAAAGAAATGAAGAGTGGCTCAAGCTTTAACAGACTATTGTATTTATTCCTGATAGATCTATGCTACTGATTATTTCTTGTTTGCTAAGGTTTTATAGATTATAACAAGAAACTTCTAGTATAAAAAAAAATGTATCTGCTTTCTAACCAAAATTTGTAATAAGAAAAAAAGAACATGCCACGTTGACCCAGTGTGCTGATGTTTTGCTACGCTATCTAACAATATGTTTGAAATATCTTCCAGATATCTCTAATGTCATTCTTAAATGTCATATCACAACAGAGGAAAAAAATACCAAATAAATAAAACTACTTCTTTAATTCACTGAGATATAAGTCAGGAAATGTCAGTATTTATTCAACGCTTATATCTAATTTGGTGCCTTATCTTTGACCCAAGGAATGGAAATGGGAGTCCAGATAAGCTACAGAGAAAGGTTCACATTTTGGTCCACAGTAAATACGATTCAAAGGTTAAAATGTAAAACTGTAAAAAAAAATGTAAATAGCTGTTGTTCCTACCCAGTTCTGAAGCTAACATATCATTCTATACACAACTTATTAGTAAATAGAGACTTCAGTATGGTTACAGTTTGGTGTACAATTCCTAAAAGGCTGCTGTATATAAAAAAAGAAGCCTGGTCAGTGGAAAGCAGCTGGATTCAAAATAAAGCTCCTTTACAGAAAATCAGCAAGGCTACCAAGGGACTGTGTGGTTTTCTGCTTGTGTGGTTCTGTGTAAGTTGCAACCACTGGTGAAAAATTAAAGGTCAACACCAAAGCATAATATACCCTCCTTAGATATTCATATTTTTTTTTCAATGTCTGAAAGACCTTTTTCAAAAAGAGAATGAGACCCCTGTTGTGTAAGACTGGCTACACATGCAACATACTTGAATTCAGCTGTGATTCTGGGAAAACAACTGAAAGCAAAAAGAGCTTCAATGATATTCAATACTCAGGCTTTTTAAATGGGAGGAGAAAGGCTCTTATGCGAGGCTGAAATTCTAGCCTCACTGTAGGTATTTTTGTACATGGGAGTGAAGCAGAGGCACTATGACATACAAACATTGTGTAACCAGGTCAAAATGTGCTGCTTAAATTGTAAAGGACTGTTTTGGGTTTTTGTTTATTTGTATTATTTCTTTAGGGATCAATAGCACCCGATTTCTGTCTTTCACTTCATGCACAATAAAAGATGTTTCTCAAATCATTATATTTGTGTTAATAAGTCAGACTTTATTAATAGACTCTCTACTATGTCTTTTTCAGTGCCCATGAAACACAAAGGAAACCTCATAAATACAGTCCTCATTTTGTAGTGTGTTTACATCACTTGTTATATTAAAGCATTTTGTTCATGAATGGGAATATTATGAAGGAGCAGAGCCATATAAATACCATTTCTATGATATTTTTATTTAATTCACAGTATGATTCATCTACACTTTTTCTGTCTTTGACACTAGCAGACCACTTACAGCACTCTCTCGATTTGATTTCTGCACTTCTTTCTCTGCACTGTCCTTCTTATTTGAGTCTAAAGGGGGGATACATTGATGTGTAGGTACAACAAGAATATACTGTATGTCTGACACCACTTTAATAACATCCAACCTGCCAGGTTGGTTGTGTCAGTGCTGGCGAAACCTTGTTATCAGGTAGACATGGTCAAGACAGACATGAGGTTTTCACACAATCGCGCATCAAACCTCGTGCTATGCTATCTCCCCTAAACATCATCCTTGCTGGTAGAATTAGATAGCTCTACTGCCCACACAAACACCCTCTCTCTCACACACACACACATACACACACACATGCACAGACAGATCAAATCAATGGCTACTTTCCCCTACATCAGGAAGTACTGTACAGTAGGTGGCCAATGGAGGAGTCCGCCCACTCACAGGATATTCAATTGCACACATGTAGAAACTCATCCTCTCTGTATCTCACTCATGTCCGCCTGAGATCAACTACATTTACAGATACAGCTTTGGGCAAGAAGTGCTTGCGTGTGCTCGCCCACACATGTAGACCCGACATCGAAACAGGCACACAAACCCTCCCTCTCTGTCACATGAAAACACTTTAGGATTTGAGCCACCCAGATATACTCAAAAGACACAGATAGATTTATGAATGAACCGTGAGGATATGTGCATTTCTGTCTTTTCTCAAAAATGTGCATTGAATATTTTACCGCTAGCTCAGCAAAAGATTTCATGTGATAAATAAATGGATCTGATATTGGCAGAGGTGGTAAATAAATAAAGTGCATTTTATTTAAATACTGTACTGAATTCACTCAAGTAAATCTATTATAGGCTACTTTGCACTACCTCTTGATGGCTGAACATTTTAAGGGTCCATATTACTACATGCATTAACAAGAATCACTCTGAGAGCACAAACCTACCTCAAGGTAGCTCACTCTCTGTGCAGTATTTATTTTTAAGGGAATAATACTGTGTATAATACTTTGTATATATCATTTTATTTTCTTTGTTCTTTTAAAATGTACTTTAAGAGGTTTGTAGTGCAGTAAAAACAAGTACAAAGTGCAGACTTTTGCTATGTAGGAGTTGGTAATGGATATTAGGTATTGATTTGTAAATGAGTGGACATGAATAACTTAAGTTCATTATATAATGCAGCATATTTCTAACTAACTAGGCAGCTCATCCTTGCTCTCTTGACAAGATATGATATATTTTGGGGTGACCTTGAAAGAAAGACAGATGTGAAATGTAGAAGTGAGATCAGACTTCAAATGTGACATAACATTTGGATATGACCTAAAATGTGATATTTAGAATCCCCATACAAAAGTATCATTTGGTAAATGTTGGCAATAGAAACAAAGGCAGTAGAATTTTAATTTTAAAGATAAAAGATATTTTATGAAAGTTTGACCTTATTTAACTTTGAAGCAGTCGGAGGTCCAAAGAACATGATGTTTAGAATCCCTATATGTCTATATTCTGTCAGTACAAACGTGGCAGTAAGAAACATAGTTTTAAATGGCTATAGCATTATTATCACTTTGACCTTTGGATCAATCTATTGCCCTTGAAGGAGGGGTCAGAGGTCAAATGTGGCATGATGTTTTAAATCTTTATGTCGACAATCCACACCACACTTCTAAGAATTAAAAGTTATAAGGCTTTTTGTCAGTTTTAGACCAATAAATCATAAAGTTGACCCTGAACACCTCAGTGGATGCAAGCTGAATTTTAATGAATTGTTAACATGACCCAACTTATCCTAGAATTCATTCAAAACTTTTCAAGCTATCATGTTTCCAGACAGACAGAATGACACGCATACAAATGATTCCAATTCGCATTTGTGGAAACTACAGATGGTGGTAACCAGCTGTAGTTTCTGCTTTGTAAACAGATGCTTCATTGCTAACAATTCATATTAGACTAAAATGAACAAATAAATTATTAGGCTTTATTTTTATATCTACATCAAATGTCACTATAAAGCAGTGTTGATTTTTTTTATACTTTATTTTGATCATTATATTCTTTTGATTCCACTGAGATAAAATTTTAATACAGAGAGACAGACTACAGTCACGTTCACATCAATTTAGAATCACCAGTTAACCTAATCAAACTAACTGGATCTCTTTGGACTGTTGGAGGAAGCCAGAGTACCTGGAGAGCAAGCCCAGGGAAACACGGGGAGAACATGCAAACTCCACACACAAAGCCCCGGGCCAGACGGTGGAGTCAAACTCAAGACCTCTTGCTATTAGACAACAGTGCTAACCACAGTGCCACTGTGCTGCAGCAGAAGAGAATGGATACATGGATGGACTTTTACCCCTAACAGAACACCTGTAAAAACCAATATCGCTCCTTTTAAAGATCTGAGTGCTTGCACCCATTGATATTTGAAGATAAGAAAGCATCAGGTAAGAAGCATGCAGTCGAGTGTGCAAAGAATATGAAGGAGTGAAAAAGGAGGAAAAAAGAGGTAGAATATTAATCACAGGCCCTCAGTCCATCTCCTCCTCCAGGCTTTGCGTTAAATAGAAAGAAATATTCTCATTAGGACAATGAGAAATACATGTATCAAAAATAGCTGTCACTTCTACTGTGGAGGATCTGTAGGGGGAAAAGCTGTGTGTCATAGGCAGTTTGTCTTGTAGATGTGCTGTGTAGCTTTTGCAGAACAGATTTATCCCATGTGTAGCAGCCTCTCTTCAAAATTAATAACATGTAATGGATTCTTAGGCGAGGAAGAGGATTGATGACTTTGAAGCCAGTGTAAGAAAATTCATGGTGGAGTGTATTTTTAGAAGTCTACATTACAAATATCGCATCTTAGTTCCACTGATCCACAGTTGGGATTAGTGTTCCTGCTGAAAGAGTGTGTTGATATGAGCAGTTTAACATAGCAGAGAGTCACACAGAAGAATGCTGCTGAAACAGATGGTTACCTGAGTGGGAAAGGTCAGTGACACTCTTTCCAGTCCTTTTCTTACCCTTGTGTCATGTAGTTGTTGTATGTCTATTTATTTATTTATTTGAAGAAGAGACAATGGCACAGATTTGAGCTTGAAAAGGAAGTGAAGGAATGCTTGACACTAATGGTGTGTGATGGTGGAAATTGGACCATGATTGGTAGTGAGACGTCAGGCTGACAGTGTGTATGTCTTCTGTGGGACCTTTCTGGTAGTGATGAATTGTTGTCTGACTCATTGTTATTTCAGGTGATGAAACCTGCCAAGATGGGGTGGCCTGGAAGCTAGACAGAACAGGTTGAAGGAATAGGCTGTGAATAGAGTCAGAAGTGATATTTTTAGTTTCTTCCACCTAAATGTACAACAAATGGGGACATTTAAAATAGTACTGGTGGTGGAAACATGCATACCTGTTTTACAGGCTATTTTGTAGTACAGTGTTGCTGTCATGTTAATTCAGTTCTTTTCAGTTTGATTTGCATATAGTGCCAATTCATGACAACAGTTGCTTTATATTATAGTGCAAGAGCACTTTTAAAGATTTGAGTGCTTCCACCTATCGATAGCTACAGTGTTAAAAAGAAAACCCCAACAATTAAATTATCCCCTAAGCACCAAGCATTCTGAGTAAGCACTTTGTGACAATGGGAAGGAAAACCTCCCTTTTAACAGGAAGAGACCTCCAGCAGAATCACACTCAGGGAAAGGCAGCCATCTACTGCAGCAGGCCAGGGTAGGGGGAAAGAGAAGAGAGCAGATATGGGACAAGAAGCAAACTATGGGAGAGAATTATAGGATTAGGGCATAGAACAGGAAATGTGTACCTGCTGTACTAATGTTAAGTGATGTTAAGTGATTTGCACCTGGTAGTTTGCCCTAGTTTTGCCCTAATGTGTAGAAATATCTCTGCACATAACACTCAATATGTGGACATATATTAATAGATATTAAGAAAACTAGCCCACTTAAATAGAATATAATAGAAATAGAAAGAAATGGAAAAGTTCGATGGTTTTGGACTGATGAAAGAATCTGTCACTTTCACTCTGTGTTCCTGAATATTTCGATTTATACTAACACTAGTAAGAATTAAATTTTTAGACAATTTTAAGTTACAGGGTATAGAGATGATGTGGGCAATACCTGATCATGTTGCAGAAACACAATAAATTCAGCCAAACCACCTATGATTAGTACAAAAATGAGATAATAATAAAAACATCCACTTAGTTCATAAAATATTAAAAAGGAAATAGTGATTAGCCTGCTTCTGTACTGAATAAAGCACTTTGGGGGCATGGCTGCAGTAAACGTTACCACCCAGCGCTAATTGCCTCAGGTGTGCTGCTGATTGTAGAGTTAGCTTAGCAGCGAACTGCCGTATATTTTGCTCATATTTTTGATTTCTTTAGAAAATTTCGTCAACTTTTTTTCTTTTCTTTTGTTTGTCTGTGGTTTACTTATGATTTGTTTCCATTTGTATCACCGTGTAGAACAATGTACACAGCCCTTAACCTCTCGACTTCGGACGACTTCAACATGTCAGATTTTGACTCTCAGAGACAGCAGGAGCTGCCCCACCGCTCCGTCAAAATAAGCATAATAATCGTTTTGGGCGTCGTGGTCACTTTGGGAAACATTGCAGTTCTCCTGGCTATTACTTCCTCGGTGTCCGGCTGGTCGAGAAACTCTCGGTACTTTCTCCTCTCGCTCACTGCTGCGGACTCTGCGTTCGGACTGCTGGTCATGCCCTTGAATCTCTGGGTAAGTCTGCTAAAGGACTACACTGAAGGTCCAGATGCTCTTTGTCACGTTGTGGCCTTTTGCAATGCCACCGTCTACTCCACCTGCATGTACACACTGGCCACGATAAGCCTGGAGAGGTACATTGCGGTGTTTTACCCGCTGCAGTACTCATCTCTGCTGACAAGGAAAAGGACGCTATTTCTGATCGCCTTGGCCTGGTGCTTCCCTCCAATTTTACTGTCGCCGATATCATTACCAGATGGCATCATCCAAGTTCATTTTTCCACCGCATCACTGGTCTGCAACCCATCTTACTCCACAAATGTTGGATACTCCCTAAGCTTGACATGTGTAATATTTTTCCCCTGCTCCCTCATCATGACATTTGCAAACCTAAAAGTTTGGTGTGCAGCCAAGAGACAGAGGCTAAAACTGCGCAAATATGACCGTGCGCGGCGCAGTAGGCTCAATGTGCCTTCAAGAGTGCTTGTGCCTGTGATGGGAGCCTACTACATCTGCTGGACTCCCTGCATGGCAGCTATGATCTACAATGGTAGGCAAAACATCACTCGATATGTAAAGTGAGTGTGTTGTGGATGCTTTAATGTCCTCTAATTCTGCGCATTACTCTAAAGGCTTTCCTATACACCACAAGTTATAAGTTCAGATTTACTAATTTTACTCCGTAATGACAATTTATTGCACATTTACCACATTCGAGTGCCCTCTGTGGATTTCAAAAGCTAGCCAAAGGTGGACGCTGATAAAATCATACAACTGAACATCTAAATACATACATTTTTTTTTCTTCCATCAGTGTAGCTACTTTATCTGTACTTCAATACAGTATGAATATATTTCATATATGAATATATCCCATGTAATGTAGCCTGTGTTTATGTCTCCGTGGCATTTACTGTCACAAAATATCTGAGAACTACTCTTGTAACTGCTATTTTATAGCAAGTATGCTTTGCTTTTTTAGGTTTAGATAGTTTTTGATTATATAAGCATAACTGGAAGAGGTAAACGTCACAGGTACTTGTTTATCATAGCGTATTTCTTATTTGTGGTTTCAAAGGCAGTAAGAGAATTCAAAAGTAAGTATTTGATTGTGTTTATTAAAAAATGTATTAGATGGCTATTGATGGGTCCATTAACCCTTTAAAAAAAAAACTTTGCTGTTGTTGTTATTATTATTATTATTATTATTATTTATTATTATTATCATCATCATCATCATCATCCAGGAAAGTGCTGAAAGAAGAAGAAATAGTTCTGAGTCATTTATGTAATTCTGGGCATGAAAAGCTGATTCGGGGCCAGTTATATGACTCAGACCTTATTTGACTTTTCTCATTTACCCCAGCCATGTGCTGTCTTGGAGTAGTCAAGACTGAAAAGTCACAGCTGAATATTTTTAGAAGTAAAGACCTTTTCCAAAGAGGGCTGTAAATTATCTGATATTGGATGAATATCCTGCGAAATGAAGCCGACGGTTTAGCTTAATCTTTAAAGTATGCTGCTGTCTAAATGCTAGTTTCACTGCATTTTCCACCTGATCAGTGAACTTTGTATTTTCAGGTCAAGACTACAAATGTTAGTTTGATGGGTTATTTCTTCGCTTTCGGGGGTAAGGCAAGCACCTCCAAAGCAGATTTTTTTTAATTTTCTCTCATAATGCCAGGTGAATATTACCCGGCTCAACCTCAGGAGGAGACGCAAGTTCCTTTTGCAGTTATACTAACACTAATTATACTACAACTTTGAGGAATTTGTGTCACCCCAGAAAGGGCCTCTGGCATGAAAATCGGACAAATAAAACGTGCAGAGCTACTTGCTCTGTAAAAAGGGAGCAGGTCAAAGTAGCTGCTGTCTTTTGCTAAGTACGTTGTTTTCACTTTGTTGATACTTGCCTTAACACTCATTGTTTTCTGCCTTACAGCAGTCACAGGTAGCAGTGTACCAGAGTGGATTGAGTTTGTGGTGGTTTGGCTACCAACTTCCAATGGTTTCCTCAACTGCATCTTCTATTTCTGGATAAACCGAAGCTTTCGCAAGAAATTCTATCTAGTCCTTCAAAAACTAGCTCTGGCCCTCTGCCCTGAATTGGCCAGCACCTTTGGGTGTTGCACCACTTCGAAGAGGCAGTTTGTATCAGGAATTTTGGATAACAACAACAGTGTCCATGGGCGTTCCTCCAGTGTGTCATCTACCTGCACCCTGCTGTCTGTGGCTTAAGACCTAAAGAGCACCACCGGCATGGTAACAAACATGGCCAGCGACCTCTGTACTGTGTTGCATTGTCTGGCTGAGCTAGACAGCTGAAGCCATGTTTTGACATAGTTCCATATAAGGTAATGAGGGTGAGAACTAAGCCTTAAAAGGGTTGCAGTGCGAATGATGTGGCTATGATAGAAAGCATTTAAAATTTCCTCTCTGCAGATTAAATCCAAATTTGCGATATCTTGATTGTAATATATTTGTATTTTTTATCAAACTTCAAATCATTGTTCAGTTGATTGGAGCACAGGCTGAATTTAGAACGGCTTTGGATTTTTTCTTTTACTTATTCACACTGCTGCAGAGATTTGATTTACAATTAGAGACAGTGTCTTAAAAACCATCTTTTAGTTGTTTTATAACCAGCCATCAAACTTCTGTGCTCTAAAAATTTGACATTACATACAGTGATATAATCAGTCTTTCAGTGTCAGCCTGTTTAAACCTGTTGCACAGGTCACGATTAGTGAATTAGTTCGTTTTAACTTCTTTCCATATGAAACATTTCTGAACATCAGTATCTGATAATAAGCACATTGAAGGACTGAAACCATCTACGTCTTCTTCAATTTAAACTGTGCGTCAAATACCTTGGCATATAACAGCTTGGAGAAACTAACCTTTAAGTCACAGCATTTCAGTGGGTGCAAGGAGGAAAGTAATTAAGCATCTATACTGTAGAAAGGTCACCACATTTGTGCTGGGAAGAGATAACTTGGATAAGTTCTGAGGCTATGGTTGTTTACTTTGAGATATTAAGTCTAAGATCTTCCTCACACTATCAACACTGAAGTTTTTGTCATGCTACCGGTTTATGTACATTTGCAATGAATCGAGATTAGAATTTAGAAATTCTGTAACGTTTTATGCAGTTAATTTTAGCCTTTAGGTTTTCTGCTTGAGTTACATCATTGAAGTTTGTGCAAGGGCAAACAGTGTTAAAGGATCAAAAGTGTCACAAAACTGAATAATGTAATATTAACCTTTTGTATGTATATCGTTTGTGATTTATAAATTCCCGATTATAAAAGAATTAATGATAATGTATTGATATATGGATAATCTATGAAATAAAGCATGATGCCTTTGAGTTGTTTCTTTTCGAGTCTTCAGTTTGAGTTTGATATTTACAGATACATCATTGCAGAACTGAAATAAAGTTGAAGTGAAAAGTGTTTGCTGATCCTTTATCATATTTTTTTTTTTTCTACCTATGCTTGGTCTGATGCTCTACATATAGTCAGTATTGTTAGCTTCCAGTTAACATCTCTCTGCTTCTCTATGCTGTTGTATATAATAAATGCTAAACTGTACTATATGCTGCTAATGTTTTACATGTTAATGTTTTTGTTTCAACTGATCTAAGTAGAGTAGCATTTTGCTCTCACTAGCTTTCCTCAGTAAGAGGACTAACTAATGAAGATACACAAGTTTGGTTTTTTGATATAAAGTATGCAGATCTTTTTTTTGGAGGGTTAAAACAAATTAATGATGATTATATATAGCCTAGTCTGTTATTTCAGTGCAAATTCCTTGTTTTGAAGCCGTAATGTTAAAGCAGGATGACAAACTTGGATGATTAACAAGCTCAAAATGAAAATTCTTGTTTGTGGTCATTAGAGAAAAGTTCTTTTCACCCAGAGTAGAACTCAGCAAGTTGGTCTATGCACAAAAAAAATGACACGTCATTCTATTTTGGTAATATTTTCACTCTGTTTTATACTTCTGGGCAAATTTTTGAATAATATGAGTTCGATTATGCTAATTGCTACCTACCAGTGCCATGTTAGATAACAGGTTGAGCCATAGATACGGAGCTTTAAAAAAAAAAAAAACACGATCAAAAATAAGCAGAAAATGATCCTTTGGCTTATGCATAACAGATGGATAAAAGTTCGACTGATAATGTGCCCAGTATTGCTCATGACAAAGGGCACAATAATAAAACAACAGCTCGATACATGCATAATGAAGGGAGCAAACTGTTTGTGAGGCAGCTGCAAGTGATCCCATAAGTAGTTTTGCAAAGAATGATGTTAGAAAAAAAAAACATGACCTGATGAATCTCATGTCATGTGAAAGCATCTCAGCATCTCAGACTTTGTCTCCATATGGCCCAACCTGAGCTGTCCTTCTGATATAAACATTTCTAACCTTGTCCATTTTGGTCACTCTCAAGGAAAATCTTAACGTCTTCAACTTCACCACCTCCTGCTCGGCTTCCTGTCTTTATTTCAGCACCGCTGAATTTAAAACATACATCATGGAGGTTCTCACTACCATCTCATATTGCCGTATAATACATAAACTCAGGCTTGGGGTGAATTTAGTGATTTCATAAACAGATGTCCTTCGCAAAAGAATTAAGTTGTTCTTCAGCTAGAGTTGAGTGTTTTTGATTAACCTAGACAATTTTTAAAATTTAAAAATTCTTTCTGACATAAAATTTGACATTGGTTTTCTGCATGTTTCTGTCACTCATCTCTCTGTGCACAAGAAAAAGATTTAAATGTCCTTCTTTGTTAAACAAGTCACACTAAAAATGTTTTCTATGAATATGTGACCCTTTCAGCTAACTCAAACCCTGTCAGAGATCAGGTGTATTCCCCCATTACCCAGAAGTGATTTTCGTAGCGTCTGATGTGTTTGCCAAGCAGATCTCTTAAGACACTGGAGTGTTGTGCATTAGAAGCCTCAGCTCTTCTTAAGCCTTACTGCTGCCAGAAATGACAGGTGATTTGGTTTGGGGAATGGTGATTGTCTTAGGGATTCACACACAGTATATTCATACAGACACCATATGTCATCTTATAAGAGCTTATCATTCTCTCTGCCCATAATTCCTGCCACAACAAGAAGTGGCTTCTCTGCCTTTTGCTGAAAAGCTGATAAAATATCTAATATCTAGCTAGACAGAACACAGATCCCAATAAAGTCCAATGCATTGCTTCTATGGCTTTGTAAGTACAGTGCTTGAGACACTGCTGTCAAAAGCTCCCTATTATTAAATTATTTTTAATCTTTTGTTCATCTACATCAGCCTCATTGCAGTTTTGTAAGCATAATATTTTTACATTTTACTTTAAACCAATAACATTGCAAAGTCTTTAAGGGTATTACATGTTCAAACACCCTCTATCACGCCATGTTATTGTGTTTCTTTGCCCATAATCATTTGGAGATGTATGCTACACAACTGTGTTTATGAAAATGAGTGCCCGAGAGAGATTAATGATTTTAATATATACTTTGTAATGCTGTATCCACAATATTAAACCACATGTTATGTAGGTCTAGTGTGCTGTCAAAACAGCTCTGAGTAGCGGAGAAATAGACTTGTGACCTCTGGGGATATCCTTATCTGGTATTGAGACAGTGACAGCTGATCTATCGGGTCAATGAGTTGCTGGAGGATGCCGACATGGACTGGGCTTGCTCCAGTGCATCCCATGTATGCTCAAATGGAAGATGGCGAGGTTTAGAAGCCAGGTTAACACCTTAGATCCCCCTTGGGACAGGTGCATGGGGCACCACATCTGGATGGATGCTGCTGCTGTAGGAGAGTATGGTTGGCATGATGGGGTTTGCTGGTCTGGACCAGTACCACACACATACTTTTTAGGTGTGTGATACATGTCAAAGTAATGTCCACATACATATTTCCTGGCAGAACAATGCACAGTCACAGAATAATCAATGATCTTCATTTTTCATGTAACTGGTTGTAAAGTTGTAGCTGAATGGTGTACTGTTTCACTGTTGCTGGCAAATGCTCAATCCAAAACTTGGCATATTATCATCTTGACATGGTACTGCCATCTTGTGTTTCTACTAAGTATAACATGGCAAAAAAACAAAACAAAACATATATATTATATATATATATATAAAGTCTATAATGTTGCACAAAATGTGCAAAATGTTGTAAAGTTGCTGTAATTTTATATCATTGCATTTCTTTTCTGTTTCAGGATTTAATGTTCCTGTCCTACTAATTTTACGTTTTACGTTTCATGAAGCCCAATACCAGTGTTACATGCACTATTGGGGTCCTTTTTAAATAAACTACAACAGCATTTTGGTGACTTGAAAAAAGTCATACATTTATTTAATTAAGGAATCTGGTTCTTAAAAGTCCCACCTGAGTAAAAACCTGATTAAAAAGGATAAATCAACCAGCGCTGATTTGTGCTTTATGTGGCGTGTACTCTAAACTGTGAGGGCTCTTGTGGAGATTTTAGACATAGAAAAAACCCCTTTAATTTCAGTCACCCTTCCTGCTCTTTTCCACTTCACACCTCTCACGTTTCCGGCGAAAAGTAGCCGAGGTGTGCAGGCATAGGCTGGATTCGTGCTGGTATTACACTATAAACTGCCTAGGCATAAGAAAATCAAATAAAAGTACCCGTCTGGAGTTTTAAATTAAATCACAATGGGGCCATGATTACATTTCTAAGATATACTATAACATTTTCTCTCACCTCCATATAAAAAAATTAAATGACTTCATGTTATAAATCTGTTGCTTATCACCACACTGCACTGCACTACAGTGTTAGATTATAAGAGTTTTAATGGCATTTTTCCAAGGGTTTGTGATGTTTGGATTCTAATTTGAACCTATGAAAGAGTATCCTCTGTTGCTGTCGCTAAATAGCAGTTATAATTATAAATATTTTTCAATTATCACATTTAAACAGCACTAGTCAGAGGTATGAGGAATGATTTGCTAATATAATTGTGGTAAACACATAGCATACAAAGCTGCATTCAATAAAGCTGCCTTTTTTAATGATAAAGCCTTCTCGTAGGCTACCATTTGAAACAGAAGTATGCCTCTGCACTGCATGTTGCCTGACTTCTTGTTTTTGGGCTGTTTCCAAGTCCCGAGCATCCCCCTAGCACTCAACAATAACTGAGGTCCAGCTTTTGGCTTGAAAGAACCCATTTTGGCCATGTGAAGAGTGGAACTTTCCAAGAATCAAATTGCTTCAAACCCTTCATCAGAAAGCATGCCTCACCCACACAGTGCCCATTGACTGAAATTGCTCTTCTTTCACCACACTCCAATGTAAAAAGAGCAAAAGCTAATTTACTATCGAGCAGGATTTACTATTGGCACCAATGTGACACTGAAACATATGTGAAGGAAACAGCAATCAGCAGAGGAATAAATTTTTTAGTATTTTGAAGTATATTAAATCAGGCACTGAAATTTGTGACAATTTAGAGCCATACTGTGATGATTACATGTTTTACTAGCTTGTTTTGGGGTGCTTTCTTTCATTTATATATATATATATATATATATATATATATATATATATATATATATATATATATATATATATATATATATATGTAGATAGATAGATATCTCGTGTCATAGCATGCATTTTGCATGGTTAGTATTTAAAGTGACTTATTTTAGCTTAAGGACACTATGA
>VUQG01001368.1:22727-33923 GCA_015106755.1 Etia nguti | reverse complement strand
TTCTTGTGGCGTTAAAATTAGCAGCTCACACAAGCTGTTTTGTAAAAGACCCGTAAAGATTGATTACAAATAGTTTTCACATTTGAAGTCTAAAGACACTTTATATGTGAAAGCACACACTGGATTTGTCGAACTGAAACTGCTGGAAATTCATTAGCGCTCAGTAGAAGCACAATGGAAAGAGATTTACTTTTAAAGAACAGTATGAACAGAAAATCTATCATCTAATGGTATAATTATGGTAAATTAGTAAATTTAACCATGGTTTAAAGTATATTATAAATATTATGAAACTGTTGGGTGTACAATAGAGTGGCTGATAAGCTACACTAAATTTCCAACAGGCATAACATAAAATATTGTTACTCATGTTTAATTGGACTGTATTTGTATTGTATTTTTCTGATGCTTTTTATTTTAATGCTGTGATTGCTCTAATTTCAGTATTTCTTTAGCTCAGATTGATGGGCAGGGATAGCTCAGGAGGTAAAGTGTTGGCCCCGTGATCGGAAGGTCAGGAGTTCGAATCCACTGAACGACTACCCTGAGGTACCCCTGAGCAAGGTACCGCCCCCACACACTGCTCCCCGGGCGCTGCACTGGTGGCTGCCCACTGCTTCACTGAGTGAATGGGTTAAATGCAGAGAGGAATCTTCCCACGGGGATCAATAAAGTATACATTATTATTATTATTATGTTTTTTATATTCATTCAAAACCAAATCACTGCCTGACAGATGAAAACCAGGAAGCAGAAAATGTGAACATCAGACTGAATGTGATATAGGAACTTAAATAGAGAACTACTCCTCATGTGACAGACTTGGTAGCAAATCAGCTTCCACCCAATTTACGTCATCTTATGCACGATTCCATCTGGAGGTGACTCCAAACAACTTAGCTGCAAATGACTCAATCTTGTGACATCATTTACTTACTCTGTTCGATTTGGTAGGGTTTAAGCTACAATAATAATGAAGACATAAGGACATTTAACTTCAGTAACTGAAAGATTGGTTTAGACGTGTAAAAGAAACACTACAGGCAGACAGGCAGTCTTTCCTTCTTACCTCGTGAAGCTCCCCAATGTAATACTGCTGGAGCATCTCCCTGGCATCCGAGGAATGACCCACATCCTCGAAGCTCTCTGTGGCATCTGCACCCGCCTGCTCCAGTAAAACCTCCTCACCTCCTGGATGCTAAAATCAAAAGTGGTTGACCTGGTTACTCTGAAGCACCTGCACAACCGTTTTAGTATACTTGTTTAAGTTATGAATAATGACAGTGTTGCAGCTGAAATAGCAGACAAAATGGTGAAATGCGCCAATATTATAGTCTTTCAGTGTTGTTGTAATGCATACATGGGTGGAAAAGAGGCACCCTGGGATACTGTCAGCATTCCCAGACCCCAGACCTCAACATAAGGGAAACAGAACAGAACAAAAGGCAGCCAACATCCAAAGAAGAGCTTTGAATGTCCTTCAAAAAGTCTGGAGAACTATCCCTAAAGAGTACTTACAGAAATTACAAGAACATATGACCAAATGTTGGTTTTCAAGATTGTTACAACTATTTAATCTCTATTTTACTTCGTTAATAAACCTTCACCTATTCCCCATTTAACTAGCAAAATACAAAGATTGAGGGGTAACTTTAGATGTTTGCACAGTACTGTACAAAGATGTGCCACTCTGGGAGGGGCCGTTTAGTATACATAGTACTTGGAACATTTTTGTAGCTTTAGCAAAAAGTTTGTCGGGGTTTTTTTCCAGTGTTTTTTTTACACAACATTCAACTTTTAACTTGCAGACTTTTTAGACATTTTAGCCAGATAAATGATCTGATCACCACCAGCCCACTGATGTATATATATCACATTTTTTATCAGCTATGTTGATAAAGCTATATACATTCAGACCAAAGGGTCCGAACAACTATCATCGGACAGGGCTGGCTACTACTTGTTAACCAAACTTAGCTAATCTATCCTAAAACATGTGGACACCCTTGCAGAATAAATAATAAAACAATAACAAGGTTCTTTAAAGTAGGTCAGTCGTAATGTCAGATTTTTTATACTGGCGGGTTTGAGTTTAGGATTGGGTCGTCAGCAGCAAATTAACCGAAGACAATTTGCAAAGCTTACACGTCAACACGTAACGATAACGATCACCCTCATTCGACTTCTTCCAGGAAGTCCAGACAAATGGCAAAACCAAGAGATTCACCAAGAAGAATGAATATCGGCTACTTTAATGACAAAGCATGACCTACCAGTCAACAGAAAGTCTTTCTTACCTCATCAAGGAAACTTGAAATGTTATATACTTTATCGTGGATGACAAGCCATGTGTCGTTGCTCATATTATGTACTCTTATGTCTTCTAACGTATAACATTTTACGCCATCGTCTACTGTTTCGCAATTTTGCTCAACACTGGAGTTACCAGCTCCACTGTTCGCGTTAGTGAGGTTTTCTTTATTTTCCTCTCCCATTCTAACGTCAGTGCGACTTAGCGGCTAGCTAACCTTAGCTTCTCTTATCTAGCTATGGGCGTAAAGATAGCTATAGCTACGTGTGCAGTCTGGTTACGGCCAGCAGTGCTCGAAAAGCCCCTGATAACACCACAGGAAAAAAGGAGTTAAAAGAAACACAATTCCAGTGCTGAGCAATTATATCTTACGAAAGCAATAGACACCCTAAACCGGTATCAGCAGACATGTGAAACGCACCAATGCAACCGTGTGTTGTTTGATCGTCGGGGCAGTAACCAAAGAAACTGTCACTTTCTCAGCAGTGACCAATCAGATCGCCCAACTGATGATCACGAGATCATGATGCAAGCCAAGGTTGTCAAGTATGCGCTGTCATTGTGCATGTAAAGGATTCCGGTGACATAACATGTGTTTTTCTACACAATTAAAGAAATCCCATCCCTGTTCTTCCTCTATCAGCACGTTTGAATAAAATTAAAACTATTTTTCCGCCATTACATTTTAGAACTGTGGGATGATGTGTTTAGATACAGCTCATATAGAAATGAATGGAAACAAACTTCTAGATTAATACGTAAACAAAGGGGGTTATAAAGAGAAAAACAAAACAAATACAGGCCAAAGAAGCTAAAGAGATGTTACGCAACCTTTACTTAATGGGGGGAACGTAAAATATAGAAAGAAGCAGAAGAGATGTAGTAATCACCTCAAACCAGAAGCGGCGCTTTTTCATTTGTACGGTTTGGTACCGCCGTACAAAGAAGAAGATGAAGAAGAAGGATTGTGGGATTGCAATGGCTGCTCCCTCGTCTGTAAACATACGCGTCGAGTTTACGAAAACCGATCGTTAATCGTTTTCTCGGACGCCATTAGTGCTGGTTTGTGATTCATTTTGTGGTCCATAAGTTGGCCCCAGATGTTTACGTTCACGTGAGAGTGTCTGTATTTTACGCTGACAGAAACACGCAGCATTTTTGCGCCTTCTCTTCTGGACACTAGCAGCTCGAAGGCTAGCCGAGGCTAGCCGCTCAGTCTGAGGTACTTGATAGTTAGTTTTTTAAATGAAACTAATAGCCTTACCCACGAGCTCTTTTATGGATCAATGTTATCTGCTTAAATATAAGGCGTAGAGCTTACCTAAATATGTTACCAACTACAGCGGAAGCGTGTAAAGACTTAAGTTAGGATTTGATACTATTAATGTGAGATGTACTAATACATATGTGACTTATTTCCCACCAAAGATTTTATTTCATTTTGGATCTGCCTAAAAAGTTATCATTGTTACTTCATACCGTGGAGGTTTTTTTAACATCAGTAATTGGTCAGCGAGCGTGGGGTGATGTGAAAGACTCCTTGGCAGTTATCACAAACACTTGATTGCAGTTCTTTAAAACAGTTGTTAGTTTTAAGGGGCAGTTACTTTTTCACATAGGGCCAGGTTACCTTTCTTGCCTTAATAAGTAGTATGTAGTTTTATGATCTGAAACATAAAAGTGTGATAAATATGCAAAATACCTGAGAAAGTAATGTAATTATGTTATCAATGGTGATAACACCAGCAGCACTCCTTCTAATATCATAATTTCTCCACAGATAATGGATGATGACGTGTCAATGCATAGGCTGGAAGGATCCGATCCGACCGTTCAAGTTGGAGGTCTGGTTGTAAAGAAGAAGAGCGCTGCTGCAGAGCCCCATGTATTTCGGGCACCCACTCCACGCACATCTTTACTGGGCTTGGATCTTCTGGCAGCACAGAAAAGGAAGGAGCGTGAGACTAAGGAACAAGCAGATTCTAGTAATGATGACAGGAGTAGCAAGAAGTCAAAGGTTTCCTCCTACAAAGACTGGGAGGAAGGTAAAAGTGACTCTGGTTCTGATGAAGAAGACAGTGATAAGAATAGCACTGCTAAAAAAGAGAGGTAAGTGTGAACACTGTACAAAGAATAGATAGGTATTTCATTTCATTTTATGAGCTTTAAAAAGCTTTCATTGTGGCTTGAGGAAAAAGTTTTTACAATCTGCTGTTTTACAGTTTGCTCCTATATGGGACTGTGACTTGGAAATAGTTCAGAGAGCAAAAAGTCACGGTATTCTTGACTGAGGAATTATCATCAGAAATCCCCAAAAGTTGATTCTGTTCTTCTGGACGTAGCGTTTTCAGTGGGAGAAACGTTTCGTCCAGATGAACAGAATCAACTTTTGGGGATTTACTTACCTGGATGATTGAGCATGCATCAAGAAATCCTCAGAAATCCTATAATATAATTAAGAATGAATCTTTTATTTTTGTCTCGTTAGCAGGAAGTATCGTGTGACTGGCTCCGAGACGCCCTCAAACCCTGGAGGGGTCAGCGAAGAGTTCAGACGCAGACACCAGCAGAGGGAGAAGGAGAGGCGCGAGCATGGAGTCTATGCCTCCTCTAAAGAGGACAGAAACAGAGAGAGAGACCGAGAAAAGAGTAGAGATAAGGGCAGAGAGCGACGCAGTGAAAGAGGTGACTCCATAGATCACTTGGTTTTCTAATAGTCATAAAAGTTGACTTTTGGTTTTAGTCCATCCATCGTGATTTTAGTGTGATATTTTTTTCCTTTTTTTAGTATTTGTGAGAAAGAACCACTCAAAAGTCCAGATATTCCTTTGTTGTTTGTTTCTATAAATTTTAGATCAGGTGATAATGAAAGCAAATGTTATATCAGTTGAGGATGTTGAGATTAACTCTCCTTTGCTTTTGTCTGTTAGATGACCGCGAGAGCGGCTATAGCCGTGGCAGCAGCAGCAGTCGGTCGGAGCGCAGTGAGAGGAGTGAACGCTCACAGAGGGACGGGTGGTCTGATCGCATCAGCCGGGGCAGTAGGAGAGATGAACCCCAAACTCCACAGAGTCGTCCCAGAGGTCGTTTTGTTTTTATTTGAATTTGTTTTATTGCCATGTACAAAACATTGTGTATTTAACTTGATCACTTAACTTATTTTACTTTTACATAGATTCTTTCACTCCCTCCCGCTCCAACTGGGATGAGGATGACAGTGGCTTTGGCAGTTCAAGGCATTCCCAGTGGGAATCTCCTTCCCCTGCCCCGTCTCACAGAGACCCCGACCGCTCGGAAAGAAGCCAACGCTCTGGCCGAGAGAGTGAGAGAAGGGACAGGTGAGCAACTGTCGTGTATTCTAGCTTACATTTTTGTGACTCAGGACCTGTAATTTTTCTTTCTTTCTTTGTACTGATCAAAACTGATATTATACATGTAACCACATACAGAATAGAAGATATTGAATTGCATTTAGAATCATTTTCAGCTCTAAATGCTATTTGGCAGCATGGCTGTTTGTATTTTATAAAAATAAAATTTGCAGCTCTGTGATGCGTATCACCTTTTTGTATCACCAAGTGTTATGATCATGCTGTAATCATCAGTTTCTTAGATTCATCAGAGGCTTTTGTAAATATGATTGCACTTTGTATGAAATGCTTAACTGCCACTCGATGCTAACATCCCGTTTCTCTGCTTTTAGATCGGTTAGATCAGGTCGTTATGCTGACGACACGCCCCTGCCTACCCCATCCTATAAGTATAATGAGTGGGCCAATGACCGAAAGCATTTGGGGTCCACACCTCGTTTATCACAAGGAAAAGGTACTGTTTAAAAAAGAAGAAGAAGAAGAAGCTAATTTGAACCTTCATTTAACATTTATAGTAAGCCGGAGAAATTTAATTTCTTTGTCTTTTCTTCAGGGAGAAAAGAAGAAGGTGGTGGAGGAATTATGTTTGATAATGAGGACGAGAAAGAACAGTGGGAGGAAGACCAGAAGGTAAGTATCACAATTATCACTCTTTCATGCCTTATACATAAGATTTTTTATGTTCTATTATCTGATTATTTAACTGAAATTACAGCAAGCTGACAGAGATTGGTACATGATGGATGAAGGCTATGATGAGTTCCACAACCCTTTCACTTCCACCTCTGATGACTACATAAAGAAGAGAGAGCAGATACTTCAGAAGCAGACTCAAAAAAGAATATCTGCCCAGAAACGACAGATCAATGAGGTACAACCATTGTGCTTCATATTTACCAAAATCAGAAATGTACGCCTGCACGCAGTGGCACATCGTCTGTGCATCTGTATACATGACGTGCCACTGCATGCAGGTGGTCTTTGTGTGTGTACGTGTCCTTTGTGTGGGTATATCTTTGTAAGAGGCTGTGATTCTTGTTCAAGGATAACGAACGGTGGGAGACCAATCGAATGCTGACCAGTGGTGTGGTGCAAAGGTTGGAAGTGGATGAAGATTTTGAGGAGGACAATGCAGCTAAGGTTCACCTGCTGGTTCATAACCTGGTCCCTCCCTTCCTGGATGGAAGAATAGTCTTCACTAAACAGGTAAGGCCTCTCGTCATTAAGATTTTCAATCTCTGAGATGTTATATTTGTCTCATGATTATGCTTGAGGAATTTCTTAGCAATTTTAGTGTCAATATGTGTGTGTTTCTCCTCCCGCAGCCAGAACCTGTCATCCCTGTGAAAGATCCTACTTCTGATATGGCCATCATCTCTAGAAAGGGCAGCCAGCTGGTCCGTAAACATCGTGAACAGAAAGAGCGAAAGAAGGTATGCTGGGCATGCAGGTTCACAGAAAAAGATTTAGTTACCCTACCTCACACTTCATCCTGGTTCAGTCTGGAAATGGTAATGACATTTACTTCAATACACAATATAACATAGTGTGCAAAAGTATGTGATGCTGCTGCAGGATTCCTTGTCCTTCTGAAAGCTGAAGACATTTATTTATAACCGCCTCCGTATTTGGGATTGTTGTCTCATGCTGCAGAATGAATGTGGGACTGATGGGACACCTGCCTCATGGAATTACATGAAAAGTGAAAGTGTGCACAGTAGATACGTTATATAGACAAAATTACAGTGTATAATTAGTATGATAGGTATAGATCTATGATAATATTGCACAATACTGATTGTAATACTGCCCTGTGAGTCTTTCAGTATTATGCATGGTGTCATATACATTGTGTAGTTTGGTATTGTACAGTTGTGTAGGAAGCCACATACAATCCAAATCTCTAACAAATTAATATGTAAATAAATTGTGATAGGCTTGCGAACGCGTGTCTTATAATGCCGCTGTTGTCTAACATTCCTTCATTAAATGAATAATCACAATATTCAATCCGTGTTGGTGTAAGGAATAAATCATTTTTGAGGCAAAACTATTGGTGGAATCTCCACCAGATGCTGTGTTCACTCTTCTTCTGATCTGAAAATGTATACTTGCCCTTAATTATGTTTTCAGGCACAGCACAAACACTGGGAATTGGCGGGCACCAAGCTGGGGGATATCATGGGTATTAAGAAGACGGAGGATGAAGACATGCCAGGGGGCAAAGCTGTAGGAGAGGATGGAAAAGTAGATTACAGGTGAGCTGACAGACATTTTCTCTTTTATTAATAATCTGGCTTGTAGCACTGAAGTCTCGTGTTTGTCTGATCTACCATATTCATTTTTGTTGTTGTTGTTGCTTTACAGAGCAGAGCAAAAATTTGCAGACCACATGAAAGAGAAGAGCGAGGCCAGCAGTGAATTTGCTAAGAAGAAGAGCATTCTGGAGCAGAGACAGTACCTGCCTATCTTTGCAGTCAGACAGCAGCTTCTTAATATCATAAGGTATTGATACCAAGACTATGTTGATTGTTCTCCACCTTTAAAATGTGTTTGACATTAAAAGAAAGAGGGATGTGGTTGATTGGCTGTTTGGACAAATATTTGTTTATACTCATCAACTAAGCTGTTCATTTGATTTGCTTACCATTTAATGGACTATGAAATTAGTCACAAGAAACCTGTATTAAAACTGAGTTCTTTGAGTATAACCTTGAATTTTTAATTGTGTATACTGCAAACTGCAGGGACAACAGCATAGTGATTGTTGTTGGAGAAACCGGCAGTGGGAAGACCACCCAGCTGACCCAGTACCTGCATGAGGATGGCTACACCAGATACGGCATGGTGGGTTGTACTCAGCCCAGAAGAGTGGCTGCCATGAGCGTGGCCAAGAGAGTCAGCGAGGAGATCGGCACCAACCTCGGAGAGGAGGTAAAGCCAACCCACTGGAGCCATCTTGCATATGCTGTGTAACACTGCCATCTAGTGGGTAAGATCAGGTTTGTTAGCGACCTGGAATGTGGCAATGAATGAAATGATCAACTTCAAGTGCTGGAAAATAGTTTTTCCCTTTACTTACTACTATAAAAAAAAATAAAAAAAATGCTGTTTTACTTCTATCAGCAGGTAATATCTTTGCTTTAACTGCCTTTTCCCTCTTTTATTAAAATTAATATCTGTGCATGTCACACAGTAGTATTTGGTGTGTGGTCATTCTCTCACATTTTTTTTTCCAGTTTTACTTGATTATTTTGACAATGTTTACTCTAGGTTGGTTACGCAATCCGATTTGAGGACTGCACATCAGAGAAGACCCTGATAAAGTACATGACAGATGGAATCCTGCTCAGGGAGTCGCTGAGAGAGTCGGACCTGGACCACTACAGCGCTGTTATAATGGACGAAGCTCACGAGCGCTCACTGAATACCGATGTGCTGTTCGGTCTGCTACGTGAGGTCGGTACAACATACTTTATGAGAAGAATACTCGATGGTGTCAAGCAAGCTCTTTACTTTTGTTCACTCTTCCTATCAGGTTGTATCTCGGCGCACCGATTTGAAACTCATAGTTACGTCTGCAACCATGGATTCTGACAAGTTTGCATCGTTTTTTGGCAACGTACCTATATTCAATATTCCAGGGAGAACATTTCCAGTCGACATTTTGTTTAGCAAGGTATGCTTATGTTTTTATTCCTTATTTCAGGAATGAGAGCTTATCTGTGAACTTTCTATAATACGTGTAATAAACTTAAATTAGGTTGTCATATTTTTACCTCAACATGAAGCTTTCAGTTTATGAAATACAACTAGTACATATATTGTGCAAAGTCTGGATGATTTGTTGTGTCTGGTGCTTTGTAGACACCTCAGGAGGATTATGTGGAGGCAGCTGTGAAGCAAGCATTGCAGATTCACCTCAGTGGTCTGGTGGGAGACATCCTCATTTTTATGCCTGGGCAAGAGGACATTGAAGTAAGCAACATGACTAAAATTAACACTGAAACTAATAAAAACTCAACATTTTTTAAACAATACGAAACAAAACTGAAAATCCAGTCTCATAGGAATTTTAAGTATTTCCTTTGTATTGCAGGTGACATCAGATCAGATTGTGGAGCGTTTGGAAGACTTGGAAAATGCTCCTCCTCTAGCTGTGCTTCCCATTTACTCCCAGCTTCCGTCTGACCTCCAGGCCAAGATCTTCCAGAAGGTTTTTATCACTTGTGAATGAATTTTAAATAAAAATTTTACTCAAACTAATAGTTTTCACCTGATTAACTTTCTTTCATTGCTTGCTAGGCTCCAGATGGTGTGAGAAAATGCATAGTTGCTACAAACATCGCAGAGACTTCCCTCACTGTGGATGGCATCATGTTTGTTGTGGATTCAGGCTATTGCAAACTTAAGGTAGCTCAATCCCGCTGAAGATATTTTTATTACTGTAAATGATCAAAGATCATGCTCTTGTTACAGTATTTAAGGAAAGTGACACCATTGATATTTACCTCCCTCTTTTTCCCTATTCAAAAGGTTTTTAATCCTCGCATTGGAATGGACGCGCTCCAGGTTTATCCTATTAGCCAAGCTAATGCCAACCAGCGTGCTGGTCGAGCAGGACGTACAGGACCAGGGCAGTGTTACAGGTAATATTCAGGCCCTTGTCTGCTTTATCCACACTTGGTGTTTGTGCAAACACATTCACATGGCACATTCCAGGATTTCTGAGCTGAAATTAGTGCATAGTTTATAATTTTAGCGGTTTTGTTTTTTAACTCAGGCTTTTTCATGTTTTCAATACTCTTGATCCTTTAAGAGGGAAGATATTCTCATTCTGCCTGTTTTAAAACCTTCTCACAGTAACTACATGCAATCCAGTTCCACATTACAATTGTAAATGTATTTTTGGCTGAATGGCACATATTCAGAAACAAACCACCCCGGGGTTAGAGTCAGGGTTTTATTCTGCTTCTGCTTGTCTAAAAAGCTTGCATCATTCTGGTTGAACTGTTTGTTAATGTGTTCACAAATTGTGTTCATGTGTGCCGTGGCCATGCCTTCAAGACAGTCAGAGGCAGCAAAGCAGGGAGAGTGCCAGAAGCCAAATCTCTGGAGGATTTCATGCAGTTTGACTGTTTATATGGCAAGAAAGGAGATCCTTTTAGAGGTTTTACTTGACCTCTCGCTCTTTGGACATATTCTAACTTTATTATAACATATTATAGAGACTTGCTGACATACCTAGGCATAGTGAAGCATTTTGTATTTGAAATGAGCTGTGAGGCTGATGATAGCCCACGTATGCTGAGATAAATCCCACCCACCTGCTCTTAACACACAAGCTCACAAAAATATACAAAGAATCGGTTTTGGAACAGCTTTACACGGCGCAGTTGAGGCGTTTGAGTAGCTGCGGATGTGAGAGCGCACAGAGAGATTCACGCTGATTTACTCAGCTCGTGTGGAGAATTC
This sequence comes from Etia nguti, assembly GCA_015106755.1. Classification (NCBI taxonomy): domain Eukaryota; kingdom Metazoa; phylum Chordata; class Actinopteri; order Cichliformes; family Cichlidae; genus Etia; species Etia nguti. The sequence goes on along the minus strand of VUQG01001368.1, from coordinate 22,766 downwards.
CCTGTTCAAAGATCCTTTGAGCGTGTGTGGGTGCCTGCA
>VUQG01001368.1:0-17273 GCA_015106755.1 Etia nguti | reverse complement strand
AAATTTTTTTTTTTAGGGTTTTTTTTTTTTTTTTTACCTTTTATTTTATATTTTTAGCAGCAAAGAGGAGACGAGAAAGAAGGGGCAGAGAAAGCAGGGGAAGACATGCAGCCAAGGGCTGCAGGTCGGACTGAAATCCGGGCCCGCTGCATTTCAGCTGTAAGGCATTCGGGCATCTGCTCAACCAGTGAGCTAAATCAGCATCCAGCACCTACAAGTCTGAGTCCATGTTCCTCAGGGTAGATTGCTCACTCTGGATCAGGGATGAGCTGTTGCCCCAAATGGAGGAGTTTCTGTGGCAAGCCTCACAAGTGAGGGGATAGGGAAGCAGGAGATTGACACCTATGACCACAAGCTCTGTGTAATAACCCCAAAAAATGAGATCACGGATACAATCGGCAAAAATGAGCTTCCTCTGAAGGGTGCTGGGCCTTAGAGACGGGGTGAGGGACTCAGAGTTGCTACATCTCCACATCGAAACCAGCCAGTTGAGGCGCACTGGGCATTTGACGATGTTGCCTCCTGGTGAGGTGTTTCTGGCATGCCCTAGTGGGAGAAGGCCCCCGGGGCAGAGCAGCACATGCTGGAGAAGTTAACATCTCAGCTGGCTTAGGAACGCCTTGGAGTGCCTCGGGATGAGCAGTAGCAGTTGGCCTGGGAGAATGAGGTCCGGCCATCTCTGCTGCCCCCACAACACAAACCTGCTTATCCATCTTCTGGATAAGCGGCAGGAGTTGGACAGGTGGAGTCTCTTGTTCCAAAGTGGAAAAACCTCAGGCAGAAAGACAGATCTATAAGTGAAACGAACTTGACTTGCCTGCACCATAAAATCCCTTCCCAGAAGAGCGGAGACTGTTAATATCACTGATTTTAAAATAACATGTTAACATTGACTTGTGCCTGTAAACATTTCTCTATTTTTCTTTTTAAACCAATTGTTCGTGTTCGACTTGTAGGAGAACCGTCGCAGGGCCAAGGAGGAGATCACCAACATGGAGGAGGAGATGGCCATGGCCGAGGAGCAGCTGCGAGCTCGTCGAGAAGAGCAGGAGAAGAAGAACAACGCCGGCAGCGTGAGGTAAGGCAGCAACAAATCTCCCCTCCTTTTGGTTCTCTACACGGGCTTCGTCCAACAATAGTTCCCTGTGGCCCTCATTTTCCATACACAGTCAAGATTAGAAACGTTTAATTTACCTACCCTGCTGCCAATCCCCTATCTTCACCCCTCCCTCCCTCCCTCTACTCCACCTTTCTCACTCTTCATGATGAGCTTTTCTCACCTCTGGTCCCTCCAGACGAGACAAAAAGAAATAATATTGACTCCTGGCTGACCCCCATTACTGCAGCAATTTAAATTGTGCCATAGCAGAACAGAAAAGGAGGGGAATGTTCATTTTCAAATTAGACCAAAAAAATTAATTTCACACCCATCTCCGAGCTTTACATAGAGAAATAGGGTTATAAAGACAAATTTAAAAAAGTCCTTTTATTGTTAATTAATCAGCTGGGTTTTCTGTCTCGAGTTTAGTGTGGCCACATCTGTGACAGATATGTTGAAAATAATCACACTCGAGGTATAGGATTAAGAATCAGATTTAAGAAGAGGAAGCTGGGTGTGTGATAATGAAGTTGAAGGCTCTCCTGGGCTCGTGGCTGCCTTTGTCCTCTGGCGGGCCTCACGAGCGTCTCCTCTCCGAGTTCAGTGTGACTGGGATGAAATATGTTGTCGGGCGTGCTTTCGTGTGGCAGCTGCTTATCACCCGGCTCCCTGCTCAGCAGCGCAGATCACTGCTGTGAATTAGTAAACGGCCCTGTTGCTTGTGTTGTGTATAAATGGGGAGCATCGAGTGTTTTTTACCATCATAACAGTTGTTACAGTGTGTGACTGGAGCCTGTGTATTTGTTCTATATGAAACGCTTAAGAGACAGTGCAACAAGTTTTAACTCTCCAAATGTAGCCTCGCAATGGTTAGCTCCAAAACCTCAAAGCAGGAAGGTTCTGGGTTGGAACCCAGGATTGTGTCTCTCTGTGTGGAGTTTGCATGTTGTCCTTGTATGCATGGGTTCACTCCGGCTTCCTCCCACAGTTGAAAGGTATACATAGGGTCAGGTGATTCTAAATGAACCCGAGGTGTGAATGTGAGTGTGACTGGTTGGTTCTCTGTCTGTGTCAGCCCTGCAACAGACTGGCAACCTATGCAGGGTGTATCCCACACCTCACATGAAGACAGAAGAAGAAAGTGGATGGACAGTGTTAAAATCCGAACCATATGTTTTCACACTGGTTTTGACAGTTTTACTCTGTAATGTACTCGGTCTTCTCATGAATTCTACCCCCCCAAAAAATCACTTGAATACATTTCAAAAGAAAGGTTTTATATTCCTGTTGACACATTTCCTGTTCATTTCTTTATAAGTTGAAAAGCATTTAGTAATAGTAAAGTGTAAATTGCACTTTCCGGCAGGTTCCAGTTACCACTTCTGCTGTTTGAGAGCAGGGACCATTTAATAAACAAACAATATTTATCAGACAAACTGAACATATGGTAAAAATCTAATTGAGGTCACCAAGTAGATGTAGTTATCTGTCATATAGTGCAGTTGCACACCAGTGAGAAATGATTACATTTTAAAACTTTACATAACATTGAACATTAGCTGGAACATGTTATATCTATATTCCGATATATTTAGTCTTTTAGGAAATGGTCAGTGGGCCAGCTGACACCACACTAAAAAAAGTGTATCACTGTTATAAAACATACACCACCAGTCCGACATTCATGTTCATTGAGCTTAATGAAGCTACTGGGAGCGTGTGTATTAAGGGAAGCACAACATTTTCTTCCAAAGTGACCGGTAAGCCAGAGAGTGGGGATGGATTGACAGAAGGAGGTTATGGCCTGATGGTTGTAATTGCTGCAGGTGTGTGTGTGTGTGTGTGTGTGTGGTGTGTGTGTGTTAGCAGGAGGGAGAGATGAGAGAAGTGTCAGTGTCACACTGCTGTAATTAAAGATGATAGATTGCACTGTCAGAGGTGTCAGGCTCTACGTCCCAACACTCTTCACAGAGACACCGCTCTGTCTTTTCATTCATTCTTCTCTTCATGCAGCTTAAAAAAAAACAGCTCTTTTAACCCACAGTAGGAAACATCCAGCGTTGAACAAACACCGCAATAAGGAATAAAGCTCTTGTTGTGTGTATGTTGCCACAGGAAGTAACTTGTCTGCACCTGCTTTTCTCCTGATTCAGGGCGGTGAAAATCTGCACACCAGGAAGGAAAGAAGAGCTCCCCATGACACCCAGACGCACCCCTTCCCGCTTCGGACTGTAAAACGGCTTCTGGAAGTGAGAAGCTCCCGATCCATTTCAGCTTCTAAGCAGTCACCGTCATCGAGGCTCGGACCACACCAGCAAAAGCAAAATCAGTGCAGCTTTCAGCTATTTCTTCCTCCCAGTGTGGCCGTCAGCTGCAGTTCATGTTCAGACCACTAGAGTGAGAACTTGTATAAGGCACAAGACTTGGAGACTAGCTGGGTTGATCAGAAAGCCTCCCTGTACCTTCACTAGCTGTTTCCATGATGCATTTTAAGGAAAAGGGACTGTGCTGTTTTTTTTTTTTTTCTTTCTTTCTTTCTTTTCCCCCATAAACAGAATTTATATGTGCTTATTATTGAAAGGCTTTTAGAGAGGTGTTGACAATAATTGTACCTCCACTAAAATCTCCAACTTAATTTTCTATATTCCTGACGGTATTGTCAGAGTGCAGCTGATAAATGGTAAGCTGATGTAAGTGTTACGTGTCTTCATGTCCTTGTATTTACTAGTTCTTGCAGTGTTGTGGCTTGAACGGCACGTGCCACCTTGAAGTGCTCCTCTACAGACTGAAGCACTATTGAAAATGTACTTGTGGCACGAGTGTCTACCGACTCTACAGTCGTATTGTCATACGCCCTAATACTCACAACACCCTCATGCAGGCTTAGGCAATTGACCTTTTTTTACTCCTGTTGACCTTGTTCCAACAACGTACTGTGGCTCATCATCGCTTCATTATTTCACCACGCTGAATTAAATATATAAACGGTGTCATTGTTATGGCAAACATTACTTTTTTGGTTTTCCTTGAAACAGATGTTCAGAAATGCTCATATGCCTTTGTTGGCGTGCACCTTCTTCTGTTCCCTCAGCTGATCAGAATGTCATGCAGCTTCACATAGACTGGTCTGTCTTTTTACATGAAACTCAGCTTATGTTTCTTTTTCTTTCTACATCTTTTACAAATGAGGGGTGAATAAACATTAGCATTTTTTAATTTTAAAAAACGAATCCAGTGTAGTTCTGATGCGTTTTTCCGCACATTCATGCAAAACATTGGTTAGTTTTGCAGTGCCGTGAGTAATGATTTGATAAGTGAAAATGATGCTACTCGGTTTTTGCTTATGTATCTATTAAAACTAAGTGGCAAACGATTAATTTAGAAGTCATTAACTGTGATCATAAAGCATGTCCACAGTTAAATCAGGTCCCACACTCAGAGGTTGGGCACTGAAAAGGTAACAATGTTCTCTGTTAACCAATCAGCTGAGTCTTTATTATTTTTTAAATCATATTTTATCAAAAAATACTCAAAGTCACAAAGGAGCCATCTGGTTAAAAAGGAATGACGAAGCCGATGACAAATTTCAAATGACAAGCAGCCAAGTGGTGCAAACTCAAAACCTGAACAAGAGAATGTTTTAGAACAGCTGACTTTTCATTTGTCACAGGTTGATATTAATGATGAGCTAATCTTTTTAGAGTTATAAGCGAGAAACTTGTGAAGAAGATCCCTGGTTTGTGACCAGGAGGAGAAGAGGACCACCAAAGTCTGCCAAGTGTTAATAAGGAAGCATCCAAAAACAAGCTTAGGTAACAGCTGATTAAAACAAACTGGAGGCTCAGAGGTTTGTCTGCACGTTGTCCAACTACCCAAACGCAGCCACATTGCTGATGATGTGAAATTTCCCCCGTCAGCTTCACATTTATGAACTGAGGTGAGTGAAACTGATCAAAGGGAAACAAAAAGCGACATCTACCGCTGACTTGTCCCACGCATCTACATGTGTGCTGATATGTTTTGGATGAAGAGCTGGGCTATTAAAGCTGTATGTAAATCTTCAGGTTACAAGACTCTTGAACAACGCCTTGGATGGCGAGCCAGCGTCTTTATCACAGTCACACTTAGATTTTTTTTTTTCTCTTTTTTTTAATGTTTCTTAGTGGAAACCTCTCCTGCCAGCTGGCATCAATTTGCAAGGAAAGACGAAACGAAGCTTGGTCTGCTTGTGAAGTCTACAAATGCACTAACCAGCAGTGTTTTTCCTCTCAGCTGACTTCCTTTTCCACAGGCCTTTCTTGTTGGTCAGTGATCGTCTGTCTCACTGTAACTCTAATGCAAATAAGCATATTATGAGTCCCCTCAATCCCCTCATTTCTCTAAGTCATCTTGATTGAGTGTGGCAGGTGGAGGAGGGGATGGATATAATGGACTCCACCAACTTTAATGAGACAAATCTCAGCTATGGGCTGACATTTTGAAATTGTCCTTGTGAATGACAGTGTCAGCAGTCACCTTTACTAAAGCTTTCCAGGGACGGTGCCTGTAATGATGGAGGAATTAAAATGGCCTCCAAGGCGGTGCATACAGGAGCCACAGGATTAGGGCGTAAAGCCACGCCTCTTAAACGGGCTCTCCTGCCACACCCCGAATAAAGAAGCGGCCTTTTCATGAAAGTAGGCTCATCCTCCACGGACTATACATCGTCACCCCGAGATGTGATGGAGGGATTATGTTAGCTGTTGACCACTGTGAGATTTGTTGAGATGAGCTGTCTCTCACATTAACTGCCCCGCCCTCGCCTTCCCCTCATTCGAGCGTCTGGTGGCTGACAGGGACAAGCTCCGCTGTCATTACAAACTTAATAAGAGCAGAAGTGAGATTGATGAGAAAAACAGAGGCATCAACTGCTCTTTTAATTAACTCTTGTCCCATAATGGTGCCAGGACAAAGGCACTGAGCAAAGAATGAGACATTTTCTTTCTCCTTCTACCTCTTTCTGTTTTGTTGCCTCGCTCACCCACAATAATGAACAGCCTTCTGGGACCCAATTACATCCAAGGCTGCATTAGGAACACAGCAGGCCCAGTGGAAACTTCAGCTGAGTTTTCCCTCCCCCCACCCTGGCTCCACACGCTGTTACCCTGCTGGAGATGGCCTTCACTTGATTGAATTTTGAATGTTACACACCCCACACCTCACCCCCGTTTTCTGTAGTCCCTTGCCTTCAACAGCTCTGAACCCACATGTGGTTTGTGATGGAAACAGGAGGCAATGTATGCTTGTTGTTAGCCGTCCTTCACTTTAAAATTGCTTTCGCAGAGTACCTTTGTATACAATGCAAATGGGCAGTAGCAATTGATGCACAAAAGCCTGCTTGTGTCTAGTGTCCCTGTAAGAAACTGGGGAAAAAAACGAGAGAAAGAAGAAATTTAAAATAAATGAGCTGTGGTGTCTTTAAACTACGCAACCATCGATTTGCTGTGATTTTTATTTATTTTTACAGCTATTCACGTTAGCGCAAAAGATCATGTCAAGTTAGTCTATTTGGGGTTTTTCGGCACTTAAAAGGGTTTTTTAATCAGTTGCAAATCAATTTTCCCCCCTAATTGCTATCATTATAGCAAAAAATACTTACTTTTGCTGTAAAATTCAGCTTAAATGATGTTTAATGTCAAGAATTTCATACCTGACATGGCCTGCTCTAAAATAACAGGTGTCATTTACAACATGAAAATGGTAAACAAGCTCAGTAATGGCTGAACTCAACCCTAGTGCAATGGTGCTAAATGCTAAGTGCCAGCGTGATGCTGGGAGGATATTTACCATGTTCACCATGTTACATTTGGGTTTGACTCGCCTAATGATAATGTGATTAGATTAGTTTATGTTGGACAATTCAAAAATAATCTCATACTTTAAGTTTATATTGTTATTATATAATATTTATACTTGCTCTAAGGCAGTTTGGATAGTCTCCAGTCCCCCCATGACCCCCATTTTGATAAGTGGAAGAAGATGGATGGAACCCTTCACTTTATCCTCTGTCTTTTAGCTCCTTTCCACCTCGCTTTGAGCCAGCCAAGTAAGTGGGGCTTCCTTGCTCTCAGTTAGAGATCATCATACAGATCCTAAAAATATGGGGAGGAGACCTGGTTAGATGTTTTTTTTTTTTTTACACAAAGAGGAACTCTTTGTGTAAAAAACAAAATTACTATATAATTGGTCCATTTGTTGTGTTGACATTCCTGCACACAGATATTCACAGACAGGGCGACAGGACCTTTGTAGGTTATGTGCATGTTATAGTTACATTTGAAAGCCTCTGAATACAATGCTTTGGGAGATCCATGTTATTAATAACAATTATTGGTGTTCTTTAGTTTCCTCAGACACCTTAAGCGTTGCATATTGACTGCTATGCTGGAAAGAATGTTGTCCATTGATTTGACCAAGACAAGAACTAATGATGTCCTCTTGGTGTAAAGCAGGAGTGAAACCTTCCATATTGCCAGTGAGTGAAAATCTTACCAAGGAAAAATCTATTCGAGCTCACGCTGCACCCTCAATGATGCTCTCTGACAAATCAAAGGAAAAGATGGACCCAATCTGTTTGGAATGGCTGAGCGGTGCAGGAAAATGGTAGAAGATTCAGTTTCTGTGGGACAAGGGGTTTTTTTTTTTTAAAGAGGGCATTTTAATACTTTTATAATGAAATCACCTTTAAACAGATTAACTTTTTTAAAGAGCGTTATTTATTTTTTGATTTTGGTGAAGCCAACTTAAATATTACCATTGAAACAAACGTATTTGCTAACAGAAGCAAATGGTGAGAAATTTAAGTGTTGCGGCATTGAGTGATGTTTTTACTGGTCCATTGTCTTATCCCTAACCAGCACTTTGTGTATACTGTACTACCATGCTTGGTCTACCTCCCTGTGGACTGCATGGCTACTAACAGCTCATCCACTATTGCTTAGGGGTTATATTTTATTCTAGAAGAAAGACTTTATACTGTCAAACTCAGACATCCCATGTGATTGAAGGCCGATGGGCATGGAACTCTCAGAGCTGCCCTCAAAGCTGCAACAATGCCTGCTTGTGGTGGGTGGAGTGGAAGAACAAAGGCAGACTTGTTAGGGTTTAGATGCCTTTATTATTCTTTTATTTGGATGCAATTTCTTGTCTATCTGGGTACACTCATTAAGATTTTGGATTTTGGCTTGTGGGTCTATTTCTCTAGGAGAAGTTGCTTTTTGTGACTCCAAACAAAAGTGCTTTTATAGAAAACAGTGTAAAGAAACTTAACCATGAAATATAGATTATTATTACTCTAAGCCAATAATTTGTTCAACTTAACAACACAAAAAATGTCATTCAGGACATTCTGACTAGGAAAGGAAAGAAACACATCAAACATTATAAACATTTATATTCCATCTTTATAGTCTGGTAGTACAGAATTGTTGAACTACTTACTTTTATAGGTAGTATATACGATTGAAAAGATTGAAAAAAAAATCATAAACATAAACATTAAAAAAAAGCCCCTCAAATTGGAATGATACAATCTGTCCATTTCAAGAATTGTCCCCTTAAGGGTGAAATAACTTCAAGGACAAGCTCTTCAGCTGAAACTCCATCCAGCTGCCAGCAATCATGGACAAATGCTGGCAAAGGTTTTCAGAGTGATGCTTTTCCTCCTCTGTAGGCTCTCTGCTCTGCTAAACGAATCACTGCAAAAGCACAAGAAAGAGACATACATATACAATCAGATTTCTCATTAAGGATCCGGTGTTTTCAGAGCCTGAACCGTATTTCAAAAATAAGGAGTCGTGGCCTCTGCTGCTTCACATTTTTTTTCAGTCTTACCAAAATAAATGACCCAACTGTCAGAGTACCTCTTCATTAAAAGAAGCAAAAGTTCTCAAATGTTAAATGCTCAGCTACATAAAACTTCTTTCAGCTACTTGCAATCCACGTTTGATTTTGTGCAGGTGTTTGTGCCAGGTAACCTCCCTGACACAGCTCTTCCACAGATTTGTGTCTCCCCCGGTCTTAAACCAGAGATCTTTTGAGTGTTAAACAGACGTAACGCTTTCAGAAAACGCTACGTCTAGATGAACAGAATCAACCCTTCTGTTTGTTTCATCCCAAATGATACTTCATATGCATTACTAACCTCTGTCAGTCACATCTTTTTAAGCCTGTCACTTGCACAAATCTTATTGTCAAGTGACCCAGCAGCGCAGCACGTAAGCCCCCAGCAGGTGCTGTGTCACCGAGGCCTGGTCGATATACAGTAGCTGAAGGGAGAAAACATCGACTGTCAGCTGACTAAATTACAAGAGCTAACATCCGTCTGTAACAATGCCGTCCAAATCCCCAATCAGCAATCACTTGTTATGGTTCTTTTTGTGTCAAAACACTCCCTCATTACACGACTGGACAAAAAGGTTGATGGCTTTCTCATTTGTAAAACAGGTCTCTAACCAGATGGAAATTCTAACCAAATGCAAATTTGCTCTGCTTATTCAGGCCAAGTTTCGACAGCGTCCCAATCCCTCTTAAGCTTCTTGTTGACCGCGTCTGCCAACTTTGTGTACACAATTGGCTCCTCAGCTATCCCAACTGCATTGTTAATGTCTGCCCTTTTGTACTGCTCAATTCCACCAGAATAAACAGAATCGCACGTGCAAAATTATTTTCCAACACAGATAATTAGCTGAAGAAACAATCCCGACTATGAATAATAACGTGCCTCGGTAACATTATAACTTTTAAGCATGGGAAAAGGAGGAATTTGAATGCCAAGGGAAATGAGCTTATCAAATAAAGCTTGAAAATGTGCAGTGAATGAAATGAGTCAATCATTTTAATGTGAGATGGGAGCCCCGAGGAGAATAAATAAGCAATCGTCACATCACGCAGGGAGAACAAATGAGCATGGTACACAATTAGGCAGGGTCACATTCTGCCAGAGCTGTGAGCGTGGGATGGGCTAATGAGCTGTGTGAGGGAGTGTGTGTGTGTGTCTGTCTGTTTGTGTGAATGTGAAGAGAAAGAAGAAGCAGAAGATGATATAAAAAATTTTTAAAAAAAGTTGATACACAGCGCTCAAAATTCTGATGTGCACACCAAGACAGCCAGACACACAAGCGGCAAGTCAGGGGAGAGACAAAGACAAAAGTAAAAGGGGCTGGTGGAGAAACGGGTGGGCTACCAGTTGACTTGGCATCTGGGGCAAGTAGACATGCAGGTAGACAGAGCAATGGGCAGGTACAGCAGCCAAACAGACAAAAAGAGAGAAGTGCCTCAGAAGGACCACGCCGCGCCTTTCAAAGGCGACTCATAGTTATTAACTATTCAATCACATAAAGGAGAGCTGAAGGCGTGAAAGGTTGCGGACCGAAGCACTTTTGCTTCAGTGCATTAAGAGCCTGGTCCAGCACTCGGGCTGCGTGAAAGAGAAATAGATTGCCTCCCAGGAAGATGACTGCTCAAAGGAGCTGGATTTTTCTCCTTAATAACAGCAATCTGCTGTGAAAATCTAATCCCAAGTACCATTTACACTGAATCTAGATAACTTCTGCTCGAAAAAGCGCACAATATGAATTTTTCATTCCCTGATATACAAATAAACAGAACAAGCCCCCCATCAATCAGGGGACGCTCTCAAAGTAAGTGAACTGGAATAGCAAATTGTTAATGAATACCACGTTGCTAGAAATGCACATTTTAAAATAGCACTGCGAGTACATTGTACTGTGCTGAAATGAAAATGCAACTCTTCTAAAGAGTGTAAAACATATTTGACTGTACAGAAATGGGGGGTACGTGACCTTTCTGGTCATAAAAACGGAAAATCTTAAGTGAAATTCTTGCAGTGTTGATAACCATATACAAAAAACGAGCCAAGCGTGGATACTGTCCCTCAATTGAAGTAATAGCTCCGTCTCTGCCATTAAAGTCAGATATGGATGCACCCTTTAAGCCCCCTCCCCTCTTCCTCTCCTCCTCGCTGGCCTAATTCCTCCTCCTCAGTGGTGGATAAGAGGGATCAGAAATGCATCCATATGCATGGCAAACTATCTGTAGAGGGGATGTTAGGTCTCAGCCTGGCCAGCTTTCTGAAAGTACTGGTAATGACACTTAATGAAAGCTAGGGAGCTGGACTATGAGAGGGAAGGCCTTTCCCCAGCCCCCCCACCCTGCATCCAGACCAGGCCTTCAGATACCATAAATAAACAAACATGCTGCGTGAGAACAGATGTGCTATTTTCTCAGCTTCTCCCATTCCATTCCATCCCTTATTTATCTATGTATTATTATTCCCTGTATTTCTGCTTCGCTTTTAAGACCAGCTCTGTAATCCCGGCTCCCCGCAGGCATTCTGAATGGCCCGAAACATTAGCTGGACGTTGCTCCAGTAACCCCGCAGCCCCTAATGGGCTCAGTTTTGCATCTGTACTCTCCTGCTCTCCACAAATACGCACAAATGCACAGCTGTCAGACCTAAACTCAGTCAACGTTCTGATGTGTCATACATCTCCTCACATTACTAATCACTCTACTTACTCTACCTTTCCTAATGGATTGGAAAACTCTACCAAAACCCCCTTCTAGCCCTAGTTAGGCTGTCATCTTTTTAATTGTACTAGATGGCATACAAAGTAGTGCTTGTGGCTCATGTGATACATTTGATATGGCTGAAGTGGAGAAGGGAAGGACAGAGAGGGCGCTCTGGCTGCAGTGATGCCCGTGTAGAGGAGGGCGGTGGGGTTCAAAGTAAACACAAGGAATGAAGGGATAGAGAGGCTCTTCTTAGCACAAGCCCCTAATCAGTACAGTCAACACATGGCAGATTGGGTTCACATCTTTCTCCCCTCCCTCTTGCGCCGCCTCTGTCCTTCCATCACCAAAAACGTATCCCCTGAATCAGCCCCAATTTCCCTGCTTTCAATTTGAGAGGATGTCAGATAAGAATGTGTTGCAGGCAAATACCGGGCAACACAGACCTGGCTTACTTTGAGGCAAGGTGATATTGGTTGAGAAAAATGAAATGAGGCTTCGTCTGGGAGATACCATTCCAGCACCAAATAACTATTTCCCAAGCAACACATAAAATTCATATTATATTTAGGGAATGTTCCAAGTTTCCATGGTGATAGCTGAGTGACATGTTTACTTAAAGCCTCCTATGGGGTCTTGGGGAACACTAAGAGCGACCAACACTCATCTGTCTGTCTGGCAAGTCGAGAGAACGTCCTTGGGTTAGTTGTGGGGGAAAAGTTTGCCAACTCTGGAGGCTCAAACTGCATCAGGGATGTGAGACCTCTTCCGTTGCCGCCACCTTTCCGTGTCCTCTGATCACCACCTGTCCCTTTGCCAATCTTAACATTTCCCAGCTACAAATGTGTCTTCAGTGTTAACAAGCTTTAGCCATCAGTCAAGGCTGGGCCACACAAGTGAGGTGCACACAAAGTGGGTAGAGGGGTAGATTAGTGGAGTGGGGGGAGTGCTAAACATGGCTGTATGTAAAGGAGAGCCCCCGCTCTGAGATGGAGACAGAAATATGCTGGGGCTGCATTAGCAGAAGAACCCAGAGGCACCACCCATGGGGGAGGCAGACTTCAAACACTGTTGTGCAGGCTGTTCTGGGCTCTCGGGCTGCTGATTTCACAGCCGGAAAAAACACAGACCATTAGTCACACCAACACACCGAGGCCTATGCTAATCCCAGAACAAGAAAAAATCAACATGACAGCCAATAAAATCTGGGGAGTTATGCAGCATCTTTGTTTTTCAGTGTGTGTGATGTGCTGGTGAGTGTTTCTATTGACCCACGTTTCAGATGAGCCACTCCAGGAACACTCATGCTCCATCTGAAAGCTTGCTTCTTTGTCACTGACACCGTCTCTGGAGTCAACCGGAGCAAAAGCAGAGAGGGGCTTGTATAGATTTGCTGCCCCTCATTTTGAAGAGAAATGGGGTCTTTGCAAGAAGTATTATCTTCAGCCGGTCGTGGGCTGTCTCACATTTGAGTTTGCAATGTCTTGGTTGTCAGCTCAGAGAGAGGACGTAGAGGAAAGGAAGCACACGAACTTGCGGATGGATACTCTGGCAGGGGTGGTGCTCGGACAACCATACCAACAACTTTTGCTTAAGTTTTTAATGGAAAACACTAAAAGGTCTTGTTTCTCGGTGAAGCAAAGCAGGTGTCAGCTTATATCATGCTGCTGAACTCTATTTACTGCAATACCTGTTATATAGAGTATCAGCTAAAGTGTAACTCAACACCAGGCTCAACCATATGACCTCTTCTGATTTATTTCTGTTTCACATACTGGAGCTGCAATATTTTTTCCTCTGGTGTAAAAGGGCTATTTAAGGTAGTTCAATTAAGCGTTTACTTTATATGCTCTTAGTTACCGATCCTTCACTGCTTAAGCCAACTCAAAATCACCTTTTTTCCCCTATACATTTAAACCAAATTTAAATCCATTAATAATATGCTGTTATGTTTTTATACCATAATGACCCAATTGTGTAATGATTGTGGTCTTGGTTTTTTTTGTGATGAGACAAGGGCATAAATCCACATGAGTGAAAAGTGGAAGCTGGCTTTTATTTCTGGAGAAAGTTCACATTTTACATAATGTCAGAATTTTCCAAGACAAAAAAAATGTACAATTATCAGAAGTATTGTAATAAAAAAACAAAAAAGAAACACAGAAAAAGAAAGAAAAAAAACCCCCAATGAGATTCAGACTAGGGCCTTTCTTCTGTGAAGTTTGCATGGATTCTCTCTAGGAAACCAGGCTTCCTCCTACATTTCAAAGAAAGCTTGGGGTTAGGTTAATTGGTGATTCTAAATTGGCTGTAGGTGTGAGTGTGAATGGTTGTCTGTTGGCCCTGCTACAGAATGGACACCTTTTCTTGTCTTATGGCAACTACGATGAGCTCCAGGCTCCTGCAACCCTGAATTTGATAAGCAGAAGAAAACAGATGGATGGATGTACCTAGATCTTCTCCTCTGCCGTCTTCTCATTAAGCGTAGCTTTGACCTCAATTTGCCGATTCCCCGCCCTCTTGCAGGTGAACCTGTAAACACAAAGAAAGGAACACAAAGAAAAAGGTGCACTGATTTCGTGTTTCAACTGAGAATAAACTACATAAATATAACTCTCCTATCGCTACTTTCTCTCTCTTGGCGTAGACAACTGATCTTAGTTCTTTGCTCCTTTAGTTTCAGTGCCAGCTTTTCATTTGTTTGCCTGCAGCAATGTTGGGATGTGATAAAATGTGCATTAGCTATTGTTGGGATAAAAACCAATTACTACGAAAGTTCAGAAAGATCTTAAGAGTAGGAGTGTTTATTAAAGCAGACTTGGTTAAATTTCAGGACTGACTGGGTGACAGTGGAAAGCTTCTTATGGACACGAGAACAGTCTAATGCAACACAAAACCTCTACCTTGTACTGGGACCGAGACAGAGGAAGCGAGAGATGGGGAGTAAAGGACAAAGGCAGTAGGAGGCAAGTAAAAAATAAAAATCCCAAGGAGCTGTTTGAATAGCAGTGATGCTGCTCTGCAGTACCCCTGTTTTTGTTTTTTTTTCCCAGACTCAAGCCTGTGAAGTCTTATAAATAAGGCACAAAGGGGCACAAAGGAGCATTTAGAAAAACTGGTTATGATGTGGACTGAGAAGACCTACAGTGATAAGAGTGACATTAAGGGCATAGCTGAGTCTGGGAGGTGCTATCATTACCTTTATTAAAATGACACAACTCCCACACTGCCAGCAGTGCAGCTACCAGACCCGGACTCATTGCATGTTTAAAACTGGAAGAGCGAAATCAATGCGAGAGAATAATGAATAAAAATTATCAACAAAAACTAGTACAGTAACAGACTTTAACTGAGTGCAAGTGTCATGTTTTTATAGCAGGATTAAAGAGAGAATGCTGGTATACAAAATAAACTAACATCAACATAAGGTTGACTGCAATTTGGTGTTCTGCACAGGGAACACAGTGAAGCACGAGCATGTCTCAAGTGCCATCACCTCTTTAGTGCTTTTGCACCAACACTCTGACATTGCCATTGACACCCCTGCACACCCTTCCTTTGGCACAGTGATAGTAATGCAATGCTAATACTTCTTTATTATTTTAAACTGATATATACACAGCTATTTTTTTATTTTGTATTTTAAACTGATCTGCAAGGCCAGGGCATGGAGCTCGACTCTGAGGTTTCCAAAATTTCAGAAAGAAGGATCCTGTCCAAGTTACCGTCAATATTGGACAATCCCTCTCCACCATCTCCATCTCATGTTGCACAGCAACTTAAACAATAGACCTCATTTAACCACAATGCATCACAGAACGCCACGAGAAATCATTCCTATCCGTGGCCAGTGAACTTTATAAGTCCTCCTCCTTTTCACTTGTATTAGTCGATACTCTACATAGTACTGTTTTAACTTTGGAATGTTTGAATACTTCTTTATTTAAGCATCTGTAACAAAACCATTTTTTTCTGGGATTAATTAAGTATACCGATTGAATCTGATTAATGAATGTCACACACTGGGTGGCATTTTAAACTATTATCTTGGTTTTGACTTCCTTCAAAGACTTCTTTTGATATAATAGCCTTTAATAGACTATAAGGCAAAAATCTATCCACACCCTGTCAGTGGTCACCCTGATGTGTCACTCATTTGCTGAGCTTCAGCCTCCGCATCATCATCTCCTGCTATTCAGAGAGTCAGTGGCTGTGAGCACACCAGCGCCATCACAATGACCTTTCCACAAGCCCAGGGAGCACGCAAAGCAGAGGAGAGGCAATAAAAGTAATGAAAGAAGCAAAGGCAATTAAAGTGGTATGTGTGAGGGGAGTGTGGCGGAGATGAGCCTAACTGGAGGCGGGCCTGGAATCAACTACAGCTCTATATCCCCCGTAATCCCTATGTGATCGCAGAGCAACCCTGGTGTGCTCCCAGTCTGATCATCCTCTTGCAGCATTCACCAGCTAATCCGTGAAAAAGGACAGCCGTGCACATACACGCCACATGCACACACATATTAAAGTCACAACATGTATGCACATCTGTGCACATACCATTGACGTAATTATTACAGTCTGCACACAATATGCACTAAACAACAAAGTAAGGAAACTGCTAAAAATATATTACCCAAACACACGCACACGTTTAGTTGTACTGTAGAAAATGAGTTGCTCTCTCTCCTGCCCTCTGCGGCGCAGTGCTTCCTCACGGCCAGTGAGAATCATTAATGCCCTTCCTCTGATGCTGCCACACAACCAACAGCAATTATTTCTAAAAGCAAAAAGTGAAAACAGCTAACACACAAATATACACAGCACATAATCATTATTTTTTTGTTGTTGTTGTTGGGCTGGCTGTGTGGGGTTGACGAGGTGGCAGAAGCTTGGACTTAATTTTCTCTAACGGAGTTTACTGACCGCAAAATGACAAGGATGCTTTTGCTAAACTAATTAAGAGGCTGCAGAGCTGCTTTTACCATGTGACATTGACAGCACTTAAGGAAGCTGATGCCGGGCCTTCCAGATAAGCCGGAGATGTGCTCCTGGCTCAGGACTCTGCGCATACACAAACACACACACACACACACGTGGAGGAAAAAAAATACATGCGTCTAAAATCATGCATCGAGTCACCAACATGGATATAAAGAATGGCACTGAAGAGCAAAGAGCAAGTAACAATGTGTACAACAAAAAGTCCAGACCAAAACAAATATAAAACTAACAAAACAAATACAAATGCAGCACTGAGGTCTCCGGTGGACCGAAACCATGCGCTCTTCAGCTGTTAATGTGGGGAAAAAAAACATTTAATACTACTGCTCATTTACGCCTTGAGCCCAGAAAAAGACCTCATTATCTTATCAGCTTTAGGAATACACAGAAGGGCAAAGTTATGATTCTCCCCTTTTCTTGACAACAGAATCTGATCTTGCCTGCAGTGTACAATTAGTGAACAGAGTGACCTGTGGAGGCCTACTTGAAACAGGCTGTGCGGTCCGCGCTAATGACCAAAATGCTCTGCAAGGGGCTGGCATCGTGCCCCTCCATCAGCTCTGGCCATCTTAAAAAGATACCGCTGTTGAGAGAAACGAGA
>VUQG01001365.1:1963-12878 GCA_015106755.1 Etia nguti | reverse complement strand
AAAATGTCTCTCCGTGCAAAATGGGTTTAAAAACATAAACAACTGTTTGTCCGTGATTTGGACAGCCCAGTGCATGCTCCCAACGCAGGGGAAACAAATTCTGTCGGGGAGACCTACCTTGGCACTAGGGCTGGGTATGGTCACTGATTTCTATAATGATTGGATTCCGATTCGATTCGACTCAATTTTGACTCAGTCAGAAATATTATAATTCTGATCATTTATCAGTACTGATACTTGTGAGACTTCATCAGAGGTGTGAGCATCACAGCAGATGCCTTTGTGTCAAAGTAACTGAGGATAAAACACAGAAAAACATGAAAACATGGCCTGGCTTTTTATAGCAGATAACCTTAAAAATATTCTGCAATAGAACAATAATGGAAGAAAACCATGAATCAACATATGAACATTACCTGATGCTGCTGAAGTGAAGCAGAGCAAAGTTATAGAGGTTATATTAGACACAGCTAAGTGTTTTGCAATTTGGCATAATTTTAAAAAGTTTAAATTTCTTCAGTATTGAACAGCAGAAATGAGGCTTTCTTGTCGGAGGTCATTAAAAAAAACAAAAAAAAACAAAAACAAAACAGTGCCCGACAGCCCTGAACACAACGGCAATAAGCAAGCGAATAATGCAAAAAACAGAGTTTTTGGATGGGAAACTGTTCTCAAAGTACACTGAGTGAGAGAGAGAGAGAGAGAGCGCTGCAGTCGTGGTGGAAGCAAAACAGCAAAAGTAAGAGTGAATTAATGACGATTTTTATCAAATGTGAAGCGTAGTTTTGCTCTTCTTTTGCTGCTTGTTCAGTGAATTTTGGTTGGAGAGCGACAAAATCTACAGCATCAGAACCTGTGACATGTCGGCGTTCAGCCCCGACGGCGCGTCAGTGTACGTGCCGTCGGGTGAGAAAGCCGACATCTCACAGATTCTGATGCGTCAGGTCCGCACTTTGTGTTTACGTCTTTGTGTGGAATCCGTGTACCTGCTCTCATTTATTGTTTTAGCTGGTTTTTGAAATAGTTTTGTGAGCTTTAAGCGTAGATCCTGGCGTTTCGAAATACATTTATATTTAATAAATCGATCGGAAAATCGATTATTGAAACCCACTCCTACTTGGCACCGCCGTTGTGCAGGTGAAGCCAAAGGCAAGATATGCGTCATCATATTTTCTAGTCTTTGGCTTGGAAGGAAGTTGGTTTGGAAGCATATTTGGCGATGCTTCATCTTCTGCTTTGCGTTTATGTGGGATCCCCCGTTAACAACCTGTCCATTATGCTAGCAGTGTCCAAGCATTCTTTTGTGCTGTGCTGATGCCGAAACATACCTGTTCTTCAAAACTTAACAGGACACATTTGAGAAACTGTCTCCTGGGACTATCTATGCTAAGTGAAGCCAGGTTCAAAACCTGCTGGAAAAACCAGTTAAACAATCCATCCAACACTCATACAGATGATTTAGTGATGGAGGTGAAAAAAGCCAAATGTGCCTTCACACTTCACAGCCCAGCTCTCCAAAACCCACAGACAGGCTGAATCACACTAACAAGGACAAACTTTGGATCTGTATGCTTGTATCAGCATGGCCCTGCGGCTACCGCTCACTGCTTCTGTCAGCCCTGCATCAAGTGAGAAGTGAGCGGTATCCTCTTTCCTCCAAAGGTAAAGAAAGCTTAGCTCTTCCCAACAACATCTCAACAGAGACTCCTTGTTTTCTGCTGATTTTACTAAGAAGGAAATAAGATTAGTTTCAAAATTGACACACACACACACACACACACGTATATATATATATATATATTTATCAAAGTCATACTTTGCCACAAGTCCAATGATCAAATTTTTCATTGGCCTCTGATGATCACTTGGATTGGAATTTGTAAAGAAACCTGTCCTTGAAATCCAAGGAGCTTGTAAAGAAAACGACTGGACTTCTTTAAAGTTCTAAAACCAAATCGTGTTGAGTCTAGGCGTTTAAACCCTAGTGGAGGATGGCCGGTGACAAACTATTAATCATGTGCTTCATCCCATGAGCCAAGGTGTGAAAAAAGCCATGAGTCATTACTACTAGAGGTTGTGAGTAAAACCACTGAGAGGCTTTGCATGAGTTGAGTGGGGGTTGAGGTGCCTGGGAAGGGATCTCAGGACTAGGTGGCTGACAGTTGCTGTCATGTTCAGTGACGGTCATTCACAGTGGCCATAGATGGCCTCTTTTGCTCCTTTTTCAAACTATTTGTGTTCTCGATCCAAAATGTGAACATTGACATCCTCGAAAGAGTGGCCTTTATCCTTTTAAGTGCAAATGTAACATCTTCAGGAAATTTAAAGAAATACATTCGCTTTCTTTCCAAGCTCCTTAGACTACCATGACCTGGATGACTGAGAACCTACACAGACACACTGTCTTTGAAATCTTGTTTTGCCTGTTTTGCTTTTCCATTTGTCTGTCAGGTAATGTTACAGTGGTGGATGCTTATATTAAACATGGCTAAAGTTTCACATGATCAGTTTATGTGCAAGCAATTCCTGTGAGTCAAAAGTTTAGGATTCAGACTCCTCTAGATGCTGATTTTCTCTATATTTTTTTCAGCTATTGATATATGATATTAGCGAGAGAAAATATCCCTAATATCTACATATTGGTCACACATCTCTGGTTGTGAGCATAGAAGCCGCAACCATCGCCTATCTAGTCTGCTTCTCAAACTTTGGGACAGGGATGAGCCACTGAAGGTAGGAAAAACATGAAGTGAAACTAAGATGAGATTGTCAAAGAGAAAACAAAGAAGAGTTCATTGATGCTATCATGCTGACATTTATTTAAGTAAAATTCAACTTTAATCCTTTAATTGATTTTTTTTTTTTAAGAGTTTTGGGGCATTAATAATTTACAGCATACAAGGCAAAAACCTGGGAGCATAAACAGAGGGCAGGGTGTTCCAGGGAGAGGAGCTAAATAGCCTTGTTTCATGAAAGCAGCTCTAGTAAAATCCAAGGACATGGAGTATGAAGATGTACTTGGAAATGAATAGGTCTCTTTTCAAATGGCTAACAGTAGTTTAGTAGAAGATTGTATTTTACACCACTCCTCCCTTGTCACTGCTATTCCACTTCAGTGTTTTATTGACACAAACCACCACCTGTGTGTAATATCTGGCCTTTGCTGTGTAGGTTATCAACAGCTTCCTCTGAGGCGTCTGACACCATGGTTGTTGCCATTCCCGATCCTGTTTCTGTGCTTGTGTGAAATTTCATGCGAGTCCATGCAAAATCTGACAAGACATTTCAGTCTGGAGCAGTGTGGTGGACTGAACTGCTGACATCACCTTCCATCCACGTAACCACTCTGCCAGCATGAACATATTTTCTCACGGTAGTCATATCGTTTCACTGGATCAGGTTACGTTGAACTGAATTTAATGTGTGGTGCCCACGGCCATAAATAATTACAGTTACAAGACGGCAGCAATGTGTTTTCCGTTATTATGTATAATCCACAAAACATGTCGCAACCATTTTTGCTGGCACTCTTTCTTTAGTACAAAGTTGTGAACAGACTCTTTTATAATCCTTTTTAGAGACTTGAGGAAATGTAAAGAGGATTTTAAGGGAGAAGACTGCAATTAAAAGGTTTTCGAATGGCTCTTATCAGAGCTGCGAAGGCAAGGATGCGGCTGCCACAACATCCGGGTGCACTTGATTTGTCTGTGGCTACGACAAGTAAACAGGCATTTTCCAGTTGCACAGCTCCGTGGGAGTGCTGCCTTTCGAATGTGTGTGTTCATGCAGCTCCGTGGTGTGACTGGACATGTTGTAGGCACAGAGACTTTGAGCTGCCAGAGGTTCTGAGCCAAACTTCACTTCAAACTTGACTGCTTATGAAACCCACTGAATCAGAGTCCTTATAGTGCTTACACCAGGCCTACACTCACAAAGCCGTACCAACACAAATCCATATGGGTACTATAGCTCCGCACACACACAAACACACATGCTCCTGCACACTTACATCTTTTCTGGTCCTGAAATAGCTCTCAGCCTCCCACTCTCCCTTATATAAGCTCCCAGCACGGAGATCTGCTGGTGAAGATTGGGGTGTGTGCAAATGTGTGTGTGTGTGTTAATGCATCTGTCTGTTGATGTGTGTGCACATGTGCACTTGTGTCCGTGTGAGTGCCAGTGTGTGGGCAGTAGGAGTGTCTTAAGTTGTGTGTTTTTGTGCAGCGTTTATGATTTGCGATTCCTGTTGATAATGCAGTGCGCAGCAAAGTACAAGCAATTTCTTGAAGGAAAGAAATGTTTTTTAATTCATAATTGCTGCCTTTTTTATGTAGTTTTTGGCCATCATCTGTTATAAAAGACCTGGGTAAGGGCAAAGAACATATTTAGTAAGACGGCATTGTAAACAAACTCTAGCATTTAATCCTAGGATATACCTAGGATTCAAAAGGAAAGAATTTAAATACCGTACCACTGTAATTGTCCTTTATAGTGGAAAATTTAATTTAAAAGTATTACTCTAAAATCTTATTTTACCAAAGGTTTTTTATGTTTACTTAATTATTTTTTTAATAACCTGTGAGCCAGATACAGTAAAATGTGACACAGTATTAGAAATCCAGACAATAAACAAAAAGTGTTTGCATCATTATTATCTGTTTGCTACTTTTGCTTCCGCAGACGGATTCTGGTGCATAACAAGAAGCCCCATTACCAGAAACTCTGAGTGGTCTCTGTTTTGAAATGGCCTTGTATTCTGTTTGCAATGTTTCCTTCTATCTGGACACTGAGCCAGGACACATTTTGTAAGAGTGGGTGACTGAATGTAATACGCCGATCAGCCATGACATTATAACCACTGACAGGTGGCATGAGTAACATTGATTATCTTGTTACAAATAGCACCTGTGACGTGATGGACTGCATTTAGCACACCAATTTGCTTCAGATTTGATGTGTTGGAATTAAGAAAAATGGGGAAAAAGTAAGGCTGTGAGCAGCTGTGTTGGCTATTTTACTGGATCGGACGTCTTCAGAATGTCAAGTCTTATCAGGTGTTCCTATTATGCAGAAGTGAGCCAATGAAGGGGGGGCATGACTCACTGAAGCGCTGAAGAACTGCTGCAGCACAAATTACTGAAACTCTTGATGTCGTTTATGATAAAAGTGTCAAAATAAATTTGGACTGCAGCTTTCTGGAGCTGTACCCATTGTAGATATACTATATAAGGTGGAGATATAAAAAGTAAAGACTCCAGAATAGAAAGCTACTGGAAAATCCAGAGCCAGTCTATGGCTAAAATGCTAACAACAGACTCACTGGCTACTTTGTTAACTGCTTGTTAACCAAATATCTAATCAGCCAATCACATTACAGCAGCTAAATGAATTGTATGGACGTGGTCAAGACGACCTGCTGAAATTCAAACAGAGCATCAGAGTGGGAAATTAAGTGATTTTTTGTGCCAGAGCATTTCAGAAACTACTAATCTAAATAAAATATCCAGTGAGTGGCAGCTTTCTGGGTGAAAAGACTTTGTTGATGTCAGAGGACAGAGAAGAATGGCCAGAGTGATTCAGCCTGATAAGCAACAGAAACTGAAATAACCACTTGCTACAGGTGTGGAGAACATATCTGAATGGACAATACGTTGAACCTTGAACCTTGAACTGAAAACTGAGACTAGTATTCACAAAGACTGGAAAAATATTAGGGGAAAAAGTGTCAGAATTTGAAGTAAATACTATGGAAGCATGGATCCATCCTATCAGTGGTTCAGGCTGGTGGTGGTACTGTAGTATAATGTTGTATGGAATATTTTTTATGGCCCACTTTGGTGTATAGGGCGTATCAGAAAACTGCCCAGATTCGTTCTGATTTTCTTCTAGAAGGGCTTTGCTTCTGCTGATGCCTGTTTATCCCTGAAGGGGCCTACAATAGGCACATGGTTTGGCAGAGGATGAACTGAGGGGACCTGGTTTAATGGAACTCCTTTTCTTTTATGTTGGCAGCAACATGTGCAATTACCTGGGAAGATGTGGCAGCAGGATACACTGTGAGAACAAGGCAAGCCTGTGGAGGTGGTGTGAAGCTCAGAGCAATGTTTTGCTGAGAAGCACTGAAGTAGGTGTTAGTTTAAAACATAACCCCTATTTAAGCCTGGCAACGGTATTCCCTGATTGAAAGGGCCAATTTTCAGCAGGAAAATACACCCTGCTACCCTCCAGAAATGGTTCAAGAACGATTTGAGGGACAAGACAAAGAGTTCAGCTTGATGTTGGACACCTAATTTCCCATATCTGAATCTAATGAAGAATCTAATCAAGAAAGGATACATTGCTGCCAAGATCTTAGTGAGACAGGACATCATCAGGGGTGTTGTAGAAGCCTTTCATGAAGGAGTGTTTTGTAGCCATAAGAGGGAACTAAACAATGTCAGAGAGTACATTTGATGTTCCTGCCTGTCATTGAAAATTCTAATAAAAACCTGTTTTAACAGACATTTTTAAAATTGCCAAAAACTTCAGTTGAATCATAATTTCATAATTAAAATGGGTCTTAGTTTTTTATTTGTTTTTATAACCTAATCCTCAAAGACTTGCAATGTGCTTCATGTTGCTTGAATTATAAATGCAGAAAAGAAATTCACTGGAGAACTCTGCACCCCCAGAAATGCTGCTAAAAGGCAGCACTTAGCTACCGATTACAGTCTGTGTTCGCTGCACTCGCTGTATGAAAATTTAACAGGAAGATTCTGAACTGAAACCATCCGTGACAAAAACTCAGAACCTGGCTGTGGGAGTTTCTCGATTGCTCTGTGTCATCTCACCATATTGCAAAACCTACCTGCTCTTTTGCACTTTTGAGTTGGGTTTCAATTTCTTTTCCTGCTGTTTTTGTCACATCTCAGTGCTCAAAAAGCCAGAGGTTTTTACCGCAAAGCTGCTAAAATATACCCCTACATCCACATTATTTGTAAGTGTGTCTTTTAGTTTAAACAACACACATGTCTTAGTGCAGACATCAGAGCTAGTTTCCACAAAAAGGTTCAGAGAGGAAACTAGAGAGTCAAAATAATCATTTATGGCATCTTGACAAATATAGACACTCTCATCAGCTAATACTTTTTAAAAACATTGTCCAGGGACATCAGTGAAAAGGCTATTTGATGAGCATTCGGCCATATTTATGCATCTATATCATCTGCTGTGCTCAAGTGAATTTCTCTGTGAAAAGTTCTGATCTGCATAATTCTTTTTTTTAGCCTGCAATTCTCTGCATGGTTGTCCTGGTCAGTCTGCACTGTGAATGAACTTCAATCAGTATATAGAATTGATATAATTTACTGCCTTTTAATGTCAACACATTTAGATTATTTAGTTAGACTGAATCTCGAAAGAAGAGTCTAACAAACTTTAACTTTCAGGTCAAATTCAGTAGGTAAACCCACAAAGATAAACGCTTCAACCATTTCAGGCACTAGATTCTCTGCTGCTGGCTCAAATGTAGTTGCACAACGCCTCTTTAATCCTCATTTTCATCAGTGTTGCTTTTAAATTCATATACAAATCTGTCGGCTCTTAGAGCTCTGTGTCTGTATGTTCAAAAATGCCTTGCTTAGGTATTTGATGAGCGAGCGCAGACTTCAGATTTGTTCTCTCATATCTTTTCTTTTTACTATACAAGACTAAACGGCATTCTTGGTAAAAGTTAAATCCGGTTTCATTTATGTAGCTCACCTTTTCAATACGATCATGTTTTTGTTTTTTCAGCAAGCTTGTCTACAAAATGTTAATTTTGTATATTTACAGATAAATTTGGCTCTGGCACTGACAAACAGTATCACACAGTATCATGGCAACATGAGTCTCTGCACGTGTCTTTTCATGCACTGAAGTGTGAGTGTGTAGGAGGCTGCATAGCTGGTAAAGTGGGCCCTGAAACAGTGCTTATCATGAGTGTGTAAGACCCTGTGGAGGTTATAGGGTCACACTGCTGCATTGCAATAATCTCTGTGTTTTTGTGACTTACGTAATGGCATATGGAAATAAATATTTTCACATATGAGAGTACATAGGCAGGTACATGTGTTAAGGTAAACAGCAATGGGGCTGGTTGGCAGTGTTCCCTGTTTCTATCTATTATTGTACGATCTACTGTACAATATAAAGCACCTTGAGGCGACTGTTGTTGTGATTTGGCGCTATATAAATAAAATTGAATTGAATTGAATTGTCTTGCTATCTTAAATCCACGCCATTAACTACATTAATGATGTCAACCTGCCATCACCCATAGATTTGCAAGGTCCCATCTTGAAGCGTCAGACTGAAGATTTTTGTTGTCAGCATCTTGGTGCTTTGAACCCGACTATTGTAAGTGAGGGGCAGATCTGACTGACAATCTACGGGACAAAAAACATTTAAATAGAAGTGATTTACTCAGTCAGAAGTTCCACCATATTTTATACTCCTTTGTTTTCTCTAATTGGGGCCAAAATGATCCGCATAAGACCTGAAGCTAGCGACTGAGATTATAAACCCATTAAAAAGTGTTTACCAAGGTCGTAGAGGGAGAAATACAGTTATTTTCCCACAGACTTGCATAAAATCAGTCTCCTTCTTGCAATCAGAGTTGTTGCCCCCTGCTGGTAATTACAAATAATGCAGGTTTAAGGAACTTTATCGCGGTTGCTTTTCTTTTTGCTTGGAGAAGAGAAAAGCAAAGTCAAAGCCTCAACTCTTTTATATACGGCTTACAGATATAACACACAAGCTATTCTGAATGCTTTTAGTTTTGTTGCTCTATGGCTGTTTTTCAGTTATGTATGACTGATTCACATTTCAAAACTAATAAAGCTATAGCAATCTTTTACATACAGTCTATGTGACAACCAATTAATCCAAAACACATTTACATACATTATATTTAACCATGCAGACTGTGTTGTTTAGTTTTGCTTTTATTTATCCAGTTTCCATCTGGGAGATTCCTGGATCCATATTAATATAGTGAAAGTTAATTTATTTATTTATTAATTCTGCAATAAAAACGACGGCAAAATATCTCTCTCTATAATAATAATTGTAAGTTCTAGAGCATCGGGGAAAACATTCTTCTCCTTTTATTATTTTTGTTTGTTTCTTACTGAAATGGGCAATCAGTCCTCAGAGTAAGCACTGTACGCAGCTACTTATTACAAAAATGGTTCCAGTAGCACACTGTGTGAATAATTATTTTTTTTCATCCCTCCAAAGACAGATAAATGTGTGAGCTCACCTTTTTGTGCCACAGCTTTCCCTGTGAAATCCCTGCAGATGCATTTTTATGAGCATTTTATTGTATTTATGTATCTCTTTTGTCTCCTTCTCTGTAAGCACTTAGTGACATGTTTTACTGAGATTGCTTTTCAGAAAACAGAACTGGATTTAGATCTACCGCTTATTGTTAAACACAGCACGCAGGAGCAGATATTGCAGACATTCACAAGGTTATGTCCTTAAATGTCCTTATAGGCTTCTTGTTCCACTGAATGATTACACTCCTACTAACACTTTAGTAATTATTTTTTGACTGCACCAAACCTGCCAATTTCAGATTTTGCATTTAGAAGAAGGAACGCATTGTCGGTGATTTGTGCTTGTTTGTCCTCGATTGTTCTGTTTTTTTCTTCATACCATCCAATATTCAGTTATTCAACATTCACCATCTCGCCCACTCTCTTTCTTCCTCTGTTATAATTAGCTGTGTTTGTAAACATAAAAATCACAGCCATAAAAATACACAGAAAGTAATGCTGTGTATTTTGTGTCTGTGGAAACTCGTGCATACTAGATACTTTTGCTGTTTAACTGTTTTGGCCAAAATCCTATGGTCTCTGTTAAGCAGAATCTAAATTCTACAGCACACAGTGATATAATATAGGGTTTTTTTCCAGCTTTGTGACAACAGCTTGGGGATTTCTGTTTCTTCTTTTACCTTCACCGTTCCCCTGAGCACAAAGCTGGCTTAATATAGCAGGGGGAAAACACAAAACCTGGCTTTAGTCCAATACCAAATTATTCTAGGTCCCAATTTAACATTGTTTATATCAACTCTGACAGTGTTTTATTACATAGGGGAGACCAACATGCCATTAATGATAAGGTGTCAGTGTTATTAAATGGTGAATTCATTTACATTTACATGCCATCAATTAATGTATTAAATCTGTACTATTTAATTTTTTTAAACTCTATAAATCACCAACCAAAGACTGCATATAAAAGATGGAAATGTTTCCAGGAATGTTTAAATGGGGTGATATGTGGGAACCAAGAATGGGGGGGGGGTAGAAAACTGGTGTACACACCAAAAACAGCTCATCTGCAACCCTGTTTTTATTATAGATTTATTAAAGCAAAGTGAGAGACTTTTTACTTTTTAAGTTATGTAAAAGTTATAATCCTACTTAAGTAGCTAATAGTTCACTCGAAATTACACTTTTCAGAATCATATACATGATATTATTGGATTAAAATTAGCAGTTTATTGATGTGTGTATATCTTTAACGTTACAGCTGTTGAGGATTTTAATTGGCTATCTATAGCACTGTAGTTTTCTAAATTGGATCTAAAATGATCCAATGAATCTGAAAAATACCTAAGTAACTACAGCTTCAAAACATACTATGAAGTGTGTGCAATTAGTAGCAGGTGCAATAACTGCATTAAGAATATAGTTGAGTAAATTCAGAAAGCAACATAGTACTACTACAATCACTGAAGTAAATGTACTCAGTTACATTCCTATTGGTACTGATCTGTGCTCTCATCCTATGCGGACTGTAAGATGAACAGTACTGTACTCCAATGTCTGGGTGGGGTGGCACTTGGGGGGGATCATATGTTGGGAGGGCTAGTGCTACTCCATAC
>VUQG01001360.1:3829-15714 GCA_015106755.1 Etia nguti | reverse complement strand
TATAAATACATTTTACATTTTCATCTTAATAAATATTTCACACTTTAATTTTACACCAAACCCAATATTATAAAAACCCAAAAACCCAAGCACGAAAAGATTCACCACACTCCCTTAACCCATGGTCTCTCCCGGAACCTTTAAATGGTGTCTGGACCCCCGGGGAAACATTTGCCCAAACACCTTGAAGAGGACACAGGCAAGAAAGGTGAGTAATCATATCTTACACACTTATTTGCACCACTTTTATTCCTAGATTTCCCACACACATTTGCGTTAGTTTTCCTTACTGGTAAAACCTTACTTTATCTCAATCACCATTCCTTTCTCCTCACAGACAACCACCACATTCCTTGACGAGGGGCAGCTGTGCAGGATCTGAAACAAGGCTACCAACTGGTTTTTAAAATACACAATAAATATTCAATAAATAATTAAACTACTTGTGTGCAAATGTTTTACTGTGCAAATCCATGCTTAAAGTGCGATGCTAAATAAAGTGCTTGATAAGGTGCTTTTAATAAAGTGAAAGGTGTGCTCTAAAGTGCTATACAGATAATATAATATAAATAAATGTAGTAAGGAGTCCTCTTCCTTACAGTGCCCAGACTAACTTAGTCTTTTTCATCGTAATTTCTTCTGATTTGCATTATGAGAACCTACACTATAGTACACATCCAAAGAAATGTGGAGAAATGTGTTGTTGTAACAAGGGTTGCATTGAGCAAAGACATGAAGAGAAACTATGACTTTTGGGGAGCAAAAGTCTGGCAGCTTTATTTCAATATCCAAATGTGGCGACGTGTTTCCCAGAGCTCCAGTTCAGTGACATCTATGTATATCTTGTAGAGAATTGCTCACCTTACACTGCTGCCAGGATGAAAGCTTTCAAAGCATATATCGTTTTCAGTCTGGATGGGTAAATAGTGCTGTCATGTGAGAGGTGAGGAACAGGAGAATTGCTCATTGTTAAAACAAAAGTAAGTACTACGTATCTAGCTTAAATGAACTACCACATGTGAATCTTACGGTTGACTGACTTGGACATTTACTGTGTCACAGTAATGTTATGTCATAACAGTTAAGTTGACAAAGTAATTTTCCAATGTTTCCTACAGTTAAATGAGCTACCACTGACAGCCAGGGTTGCTTTGGAGAAGCACAGAGTAGTGCGATATGGCCTGTAAGGCAGGGTTAGGAGAGGTGTGCTCACATGTTGGTGCCATACTCAATGCAATTCTAGCAGTTATAAATAAACTTTGATTAGTACATCCGATGAATATCTTAAAGAGCCATGCAGTCTGTGCTGTCTGAAAAGTTTCTGAATTTATCTCATAGGCTCCCAACCTATTTAAGGGTGGTTTATAAAAAATCAGAATAGTACCTTGATGTGGGAAATGTAGGGTAAAAGTTTTTTTTTACATGCCACCAGTACACTGTGTGTCAAACACAGCTCTTAGTTATTCACCTCTTTATTTTGCCACATTCATAGCATTTTTTACCTGAAACAGCAGACCTTCAAAAAATAAAAAAGGAAAGCTAAAACAATGCTGAAATGTCAGGGGGTTAACAACTATTCAGTGTGAAAAATTGTTAACTCAGGCATTATTAATCCAGTGTGGCGGTAATCCAAGACACAGTTGGATTTCTAATGTATGTCTACACAGACTGTGGTTAAATGTGGTTTCTGCTTTCACTGCGTTCTTGCTTTAACCTGTTAGACATGCAGTGGATATCTGCATGTCCACTGCATCAAATCCATATAGAAAAAAGTGATTTAACTGTTTTTATAAAGTCAAATAGTTTACACTATTTCTATTTTGAAAATATATTTTTGCATTGTTTTTACGATAGACTGTATATGGGCATAGACACCCATTAGGTTTTTAACTCTGCATACTGAAGATTCAGCATTAACGTTTTGGGGACCGCCATGTTAGCTGTTAGGGGTTTTTTTGGAGACAAAAGTGATAATATTAAGGAGGATGAAGACTCAAGTTATCAACTAGCTAGCACGGATCAGTAGCAGGTGGCATTTATAAAGTGTAAGGTTGCAGCACAGATACATCTGCTAGTTTGTGTGAAGTAACAAACTAGTAAAGTAATAGAATTTTACTCACTAAAACAGAAGCACAAACTTTAGGCAATTTGTATCACACATGAAGCTATATTATAGGTTGCATGGTACTTGAGCAATTAAAACTGTTACTTCAAATCCTTAATGTTAAGTTGAAATCCTAACTGGGGCCTTTCTGTACAGAGCTTACATCTTCCCTATTTGCCTGTGGGAGTCTGACTTCCTGCCATAGTCCCAAGACATTTATATTAGACTATATTAGCTGTGGATGGTAAATGGACTGAATCTTATATAGTGCTTTTCTACTCTCCCGGAGCACTCAAAGAGCTTTATACAACATGCCACATTCACACAGGCACTTTCTTCTATGCTTTTAAGTGCTTTCTATCTAACATTCACACAGATTCATACTCCAATAGATGCACTGGAGAGCAACTTGGGGTTATTATCTTCCCAAAGGATATTTGGCATGCAAACCAGGGGAGCCAGGGATCAAACCACCAACCTTCTGATCAGTAGACGACCTGCTCTACCTCCTACCTCCAGCTACCACAGGTGATGTAGCTTCATACACAGACCACATTGATCAGTCCAGAATGGTGTTTTTATGGTCATAATTTTAAAATGAAACAATTTTTTTTCCAAACTGGAGCCAAAGTGTGTTTGAAGTTCATTTCCTCTCCTGGGCGTTGTTCAGATATTTCAGTCATAAACAGGGATTCAAACCATACAACGTGCCCACATGGGCTCATTAAACAGATCAAAAAGAGCATGTAATAATGAAATGACACATAAGCTGAGATACATGGAAAGTCTTGACTTTTCCAATGTGCACAACACATTTTCTCACTTACCTCTAATGGTAACAAGTGGAAAAACTCACATGATCATGTCAGGACGATTTCTTCAGAGGAAACCCAAACAGGTTATGCTATGCAAACAAGATGTGAGGTAGTGTTTGAAGTGTATATAATAAAGTGCTCAATGAATTTATGGTTAAAATGTAATAAGTAGTTTAAAGTATTGAGTGCTTAGTAAAATCATAAGTCATAAATAATAATCATAAAATTACTTGCCATATAAGTTTTCCAAAAGGCACCAACTAAGTGGTGCAGTTCAGTAATTGTAATAAGTGGAGGTTCTAATAAGTGAGGTCTTCCAAACAGTGATTGGGTCCAGCTGTCTGTGTTTGGACCCCTCTCTGGATCTTTGTATGGGACTTAGTGCAGATTAGCATAGATATCAATCAGTTTTTACCATCATACATTTTTAACATTTTTTTTTTATTTGATCTACTGCTCACAGCAGTACCTGTTATTCATCTTTTTATTTCATGAAAGATGTAAAGAAAATATCTACACTCAATCTACACCCACCCCTATCTAACCAAGTCCTTCAATGCACATATTAAACAAATAGGTAGGACTGCTTTTTTCCATTTGCACAATATCTCTAAAATTAGAAACACCCCCTCTTAAAGTGATGCTGAAAAATTAGTTCATGCATTTACTACTTCTAGGTTGGCTGCTGTAATTTGTTATTATCAGGGTGTCATAAAAGCTCCCCGTAAACCCAGTTAATCCAAAGTTCTGCAGCAAGAGTACTGACTGAAAGAGAGAGACCATATTTCTCCTATAATCCCAGAAAGCTGATTGAGTTCATCTGGACGTAGTGTTTTCAGTGGGAGAAACGTTTCACTCACATGTCTCTCATCCAATTTGTGATCCAGTGGACGATGAGAGTCAAACCTTAATACTGATCTGTATGTTTGTTTACGGTACAAATCTGCTTTTAAATGTCCTCTATTACTGTATTACTGATGGAAATCTCACAGTCTAAGAAGGCTAAACGGCCACTTTTCATATCCTCTCTGGTGAACTTGATGTGCTTGTCCACAGAGTTAATGTTATCAGTGAATTATGGTACGTCCTGAGATTTGTTTTTCACCCAGGTATCATCCACATACCTGAACCAATGACTTCGTGGTGTTCCAGAGTAGGATAACAGAGCTCTCTTTTCCACTCTCAGCTATAATTGCTAACCCCTTTTCACTGTCTTTCTGTTAAATCCAGAATCAAATTTAAAAGCCTTATGATCACATACAAGGTCTTGAATAATCAGACCTCATAGTACTGTATCACCCTCTCTTCTGTGTTTGAGTATTTTTTAAGATCAATTAAAAAAAGAATCAATACAGAAATTTACAACTTCTGAAAATCTGTTGATTTATATACCTGTCCTTTCATGGAGCTCTTTTACTTAAAAGAAAATATAAATATAAGATAATATAAATTAAAGCACAAGGGCAGAGTTTCAGTTTCAATATTATTGTCCATATGAATGCATTTACACCAAAATATCTGGTAATGTTAACAGTTATTAAACCTGCATGTGAAGAAACTGTACAAAAATTTAAGAATAGTGTGTCATGAAATTAAACTGCAACAATGTGGATTATGGCAGGAGTGTAAAATTTCCATGTAAATCTTGGTGTTTTTCCAGGAAGTAAACACTTGGCTTTCTAGACCAACTAAAAATATTATTTGCTCTTTTAAAATCTGCAGGATGTGAGTAGCTGATACTCTGTAACTAACATTGCAATGTGCAAAAGTTTGCGTACCACAAGCAAAACACAGATTTTGGTGATTTTGGTCAGTACAGCAAAATATGTCATTAACCCAGTGGTACACAAACATTTACATAGGCCTACAGCATACATTTTTCAGGATTTTTCGGAATTTCACTTTAAGGGCAGAAATTGCTTCATGGGCTCTGAAGAGTACAGCGGGATAATAAGGTCCTGGGTGTGTTTGTTTGTGCCTTCGACCTGATCAGCATTGTGATGAGCAGGCATGTCTGCAGGACTAATTGGCCTCTTTAAATGGAAAAATGTCCAGTAAGCGTGACCCATCTATGAGTCGGTAACACCCCACCACCTCCATCACTGGTCTGTTTACCATCACTTTATGAAAACAAAGCCCTCCAATTAGCAGAAGGGCAGTCATGGAAATAATAATGACCATAAACTGAATGGTCATTGAATGGATTTAAAAAGTTGAAGTCAAACCGTTGTAATGTACTTAAAAAGTAATTTATTTATAAATCCCTGGAGCTCTGTGCTTTGTTGCTGTACTGTTTCTGTACTGGATTTATATATGTAGCCAAACTGGAACATCAACACTAATTTTTATAATATAATACTAGCACTGATTAAAATATTAGTCTTCTTCTTCTTCTTCTTCTTCTTCTTCTTTTTCTTCTTCTTCTTCTTCTTATTATTATTATTATTGTTATTATTATTATTATTATTATAGTTCATTCAATACTGATGAAAGCAGTAATAGCTAAATCAGAGACAAGTGTTTGTTACATTGTTATAGCATTTTAATTCCAGCAGCAGCTGCCTGGTGGGGTTACCAAGATGGCTGCCTAAAAAATTGAATTACAACACACTGATTCTTACATTTACCAGCTATTTCACTATGAAATCTAATTTTGCATGTACCAGAAACTGTGGGACTCTGTTACTTATGTTTCTTTTAGCTCTCTCTTATTCCCAAGGGGTCACCATAGCAGATCTCCTTCCTTGACACAGCCTGGACACTGCAGGCTGTGCCTCCTGGCAGTGTGCCTCCTGGCAGTTTAAAAAAAAGTGCACTAGTCATTGTTTTGTGGGCAGAAGCCAGAGAACCCAGAGGAAACCCATGTATGAGAACCTGCAAACTGCACTTACTGTAGAAAGCCCCCAGCGGAAAATCAAACCAAGTACCTGTTGCTGTGAAGTAACAACTAATTATTCCATCACCCTGACATCCATTCTGGCTTCTTCAGTTTGTTAAAGTGACCATGTAAACACAAGTCATTTTTATGTTAGTGCTTCCCATTCAGACATTCCTGCAACACTTACAGAATGAGCTACAGTACTTGTGTACTCATGCGTTTGTGAGAACTGACAGTACATCAAGTTACATGCATTAGGTTAGAGTTGTCTTATTTTGGTTGTTACATTTTGATAGTTATTTTGATAAGCAGCTAAATAGCTACATCCTATATGTAGTTATGAGAACACATCTTCACCCACTTTAGTAAACAGATAAACTAAAAACTATGTAAATGATAGTTCAATTGTCTGGAGTAAAGTGCATATCATTTGCTGGTAGATGACTGAATGACTGCCTCTGTATCAACGTTTGTAATAATTCAATCAAAATAATGAATGAAACGACTGTTCTGCCAAATGCCTAAATATGTGTAACTCTCTTGCTTTGGGGAAGCATGAATCAGCACCCATCTGATGCTGCAAGTTTGTAATGAACTCCGAGAAAAGACTTAACTCTGTGGAGAAATAGTCTGTGTAACATACAAGTTGGAGCACTGAGCAATCTGTGAGATTAGTTTGGGCTCAATTTAGACTGTGAGATATGCTGGTGTTTAATCTATATTTTTTTTAATGTTTAGGACATTCTCTAAAAAATAACCTGTTTTTTACCAAAATGAGGAACTTAAGATGTAGCAGACACATATAGAGTCATAATCTTTTAATATAATGGCAAGCACTCATACTTGTGTGACTAGGTCAAACCTATTAAGACTTCTGTGACATCTTTGCATGTCTAAAGACATTTAAGTATAGCAACAGTAGCCATGGAACATTTTATAACAATTCACCCATAATAATGACTCAGAAACTCCATCAAACAGAAACCCCAGTATAAGCCTTGAGATGCCAGTCTCCTAATTGCCAATTTTGTCTGAGCAGGGGGCCCTGACATGACACAGGGGTCTATCTCTGGAGTTGGTATAGATAATGGAGCCCTTCTTTTTTAATCGTTGCAAACACATGGGATCTTGTGTGGTCAGGGGGATATTCACTCTTGCAGGAGAGGCAAAGGGTGTCAGAAACAATAGTAATTTTAAAAAGCACTTTAGTTGCAAACCCTAATCATAGAAGTTGCATATAACAACATGGTCACAAGAATTATTGGCCCTTTTCCAAAGCCATAACAAACTATTATGGCATATATGGTATATATTTTCTTACTGGCATTTAAAAATCAACATATTGATTTAGCCTTCTTAGTTTAGTACTATAGTTAAAAGGTCAAACAGGTTCATCTGGTGTTTAAAGTTTATTGTAATCTGGGCAGTATTACATGTTGACTGAATCAGATTTCAGGTGGAGTTCAAGTTTATATTTGGTCATTAGCATTCACGCAACTGATGTGACATAAAGGTAGCCTAACTGTTCCAAAAGGTGTGCGTCAAACAGCTAAAGAAACATACTTTTGATGTTGGATGAGTGAGAGGAAGGGTCTAATTATTTCTTTTACTTTCTTAAGTCAAAAATCCAGCATTTATTAATTTTATTTATATAACGCCAAATTATAACAGCGGTCACTTCAAGGCTCTTTATACTGTAAGATAAGACCCTACAATAATACAGACAAACTCTCAACAATGAAGCAACCTCCTTTGAGCAAGCACTTGGCAACAGTTGGAAGGACAAACTCCCTTTTAACAGGAAGAACCCTCTGGCAGAACCAGGCTCTGGGAGGGGCAGCCATCTGCTGTGTCTGGTTGGGGGTAAGGGGAGAAAGCCAGGACAAAAGACATGCTGTGGAAGAGAGCCAGAGATTAATAACAATCAACCCAGTGTTATGGCAAAGGGTGCAATAGACACATCGGTCCACTGTGTTCATTTCGCGCCTTGGAGAGGAAAAGTGTGAGATGGACACGCATGCAGAAGCTGCAGTAAGTAGCACCGAGCTGCAGTACCAGCAGAGGGAGATATTTTATTTCAACTCAACATGAAAATAATCATGGGAAAGTGTTTAAAGAGACGTTACTAACACATTTACTTGTTAACACATAATAGCCACCTAGCGTAATCATTTCTGGCATAGAAGGACCAAAGAATGTACCTCATACCTTCCTTAGTCTTTAGCAACTTCTTGGTTTTAAATATATTATCTCCCCCTGCTGGTACTGCAATTTCTGCATGCTTGTCCATTTCATGCTGTCCTGGATAGTGTTTTTTTGTAATGGTAATAACTAATGATTAAATGCACAATGGTGTATAAGCACAAAGAGAGTGAGCAAAGATGAGTGAAGAAGAAACACTGCATCTCTGCCCCCAGCAGCCTAGGCCTATGACATTGCAACTAAGAGAAGATTTGGGGTCATCTGATCCAGTCAAACTATATGCTCTATTAAAAAGGAAAGTTTTAAACCTAATCTTAAAAGATAAGAGCATGTCTGTCTTCTAGGCTCTGCCTCGCATTCTACTTTTAAATACCCTAAGAACCACAAGTAAACCAGTAGCCAAGAGTGAGGCGTTCTATTGGGGTTATACTGTACTGTGAGGTTCTTAAGATAAGATGGGGCCTGATTATTCAAAACCTTATATGAGATGATAAGGATTTTAAATTTGATTCTGGATTTAACAGGGAACCAGAAGTTATTAGACTCTCTTTTCAGTCCCTGTCAGTATTCTTGCTGCAGCATTTTGGATAAACTGAATGCTTTTCAGGGAGTTTTTTAAAAACAGCCTGATACTAATGAATTACGATAGTTCAGCCCCGAAAGTAACAAATGCATGAACTAGTTTTTCAGGAGAGTAAGTATCTGGTTAGACACCATGCATCAGGACGATCTCAGGGTTCAGTATTGTTCCGTTATTGGAGGTTGTGGGTGTTATCTAACTGGAAGCACAATTCACAGACACACGAGACCCGCCATTACTCCAGTGAGTATCCTTTATTATTTTTATATCCCCCTCCCAACAACAACCCAGCACAAATGTTCCTACCTCTTATCATTTACTTGATACTACAAGTATCTTGCTCAAAGATATTTTGAAATGCAGGTTGAAGGAACCAGGAAAATCTGAGTTCTCCAATCAGATGACCAGTACCAGTAATTGGTTCCACCATGGTAAATCGTGAAACTGTGGAAATGAGTTTATTTCAACTGAACCAAATGGGCTCAAATTGAAAACTCCCTGAAATACTCTTACTGTTTCCACAGGATTTAAAAGGACAATGGACAACCAGTTGCTACTAATCAAATGCACTTGTGTTACACACAATGCCACAATTTTCCCAGGACTTGACGTATGAGTAAATTCACCCCTAGGAGCTACATCTAAAACTCTACAGGCTTCACTCAAAGTTCTTCTGTTAAATGATAAAGTTAATAAAAGCACAATTAGAAAAAACTGAACCAATATGAGTAGTTCAGGTCAGGTGTTCCCCCAAGGTTGTCAAGAGAAAAACTGGTTGTTGACAACTAAACTTAACTTAAACTGGGTCAAGAAAAAGGGCGCCAAGCACAGTAGCAAATCTACAACAGAATGGCTGAAAAATAAAAGATAGTAAATATAGACTTTGACTGTAGTAATGACCCAGTCAAAGTCCATACCTCAACATGATAGAAATAATGTGCTGGAATCTGAGTGTCATGGTTCTGGGCCAGTTGTGTTTTGGTGACTGTTATGTATAATTATTGAAGTTTAACTGGTTAGTTCTGAGTTCATTCTTATTACGTCTCTGAGTTTACTTGTGATCAGTTTAGTTACTTGTCCATTAGGTTCCCCTTGTGTCTTTGTCCTCTGTGTCCCTCTCTGTGTGTTTGTGTTTATGTGCGCGTCTTGTTTCCCCTTTCGATTCCCATGTTTCCTTCTTCACATTCATTCCATGCCTCACCAGTCTGTCATGTGTTTCATGTCTGCTCCATGTCCTATTGTTTAGCTCGCGTTATCACAGTCTACGTCTCCTGTTTTATTTTGACAGTCTCATGTTCCATATTCAATTTGTTTAGTTTTGCTTACCCTGTGGCGTCATGTTCATTTGTTTCAGCTGTGTTCCCCGTGTGTTTCCACTTCCCGTGTTACCCTTCTGTGTATTTAAGTCCTCTGTCTTCCTCTGTTCATTGTCAGATCGCCTGCTAACCTTCCCATATCTCAAGTGGTTATGTATTTCCTAGTGTTCCTGGTTTTCATGTATTTTGTTTTGCCAGTTTAGGTTTTTGGGGATTAGTTTCTTACTTAGGTGGTTTTCGTGTTTGGTTAATATTCTGTTTTTGGATATTTTGTTATAATCTAGTTTCATTTCCACGTTTCGTTTGTCTGCATTTGGGTCCACTACTCTCCACTCCACACGGTATGCCATCACAGATCGTGACACTGAAAGCTGTGCATAATTGTATGCTCACAAACCTCAATGAACTGAAGTAATGTTGTAAGAAAGAGTGGGCCAGATTTCCTCTATAATGATATGAGAGACTGATACAGAAGACAATTATGTAAGTATTTAAGTTATTGCTGCTAAGAGGTGGTTCTATAAACTATTGAATGGTAGGATGCACGTAGTGTTCAAGATAACTACGTAGTCCTATAAAAACTTTTTTTTCTCTGTATTGGACTGGTGTTTATGAACAATATTGTGAATTTACGTTGAATGAAATTCCCATATTTCGTATTTTCTATCTAAACAATGAGAAAATGTTAATTAACTTATCTGGTAAGTCATAATGATGTTGATGCTAAACATACCATGAAGATGTTCATTGTCAACATATTGCTTCCCTACCCAGTATCACCACAAAACAGTTTTTAGTTTACAGTTTTATGATTATGTTTAGATGCTGGCAGCATTTGGCTAACATCAATGAACCTTTTATACAGACCTAAACAAAATTGTTTTGTGGCTGAATCAGTCCACTTTGTTTGATATCATGTATGCACACCAGCCATCTTGGACTACAATTCATGAATATTTAGAGATTTTAACATTAAAAATGTTGCCTTTAAACAAACATTCTCCCTCCGACACATGTTTAGTGTTTACATGTTTACTTTTATCTATTGTAGTGTCACCTGTAAAACGTCCAAACTCACTAATACGATTCTTTAAATTTTGTCTCTGCACGTAGCAGTAAGCCATGAGAACATTCTTTTCTGAGGCTATGGAAAAGATAGGGATTCTGACTGTCGCATCACCTCTGAACCTAAACAGCAATGAAGAACCTTCTCAGGTATTATCTCTGGTGGCTTAACAACAAAGTAACATCTTTGCAATGTGCACCCTCTGATTTGACACTAACCTCTCAGTCCCCAGTGGGCAGAAACGGTTTTCCTGTCATCTTCAGTAAAACAGCATAGCCCCAAAGGCATACTTATTTTCAAGGGCAAAATGTTGAGTGGAGCTCATAATGAAGGGTCATTTGCTCACTGTGATTGAATAATATCTGACATGTTATTAATTACATGTTTCTTTGAAGCCTTATTGAGTGTTGGATTGGTGAACATAACAAGGTCCAAAGATGTCAATACTCAAGAGAGTAATCTTATTATGATAGGCAAACATCTGCAATGCTCCCTCTGAATCAATTTTTGTCTGAAGAAATAGCCATACCACATACCACAGTTTAACCATATCATACCAAGGCAGCAACAACTAAATATATTATTTATATTATATACATTATGTATGTGTGTGTGTATCTATCTATCTATCTATCTATCTATCGATCTATCTATCGATCTATCGATCGATCGATATAGATATATATAGATATAGATATAGATATAGATATAGATAGATAGATAGATAGATAGATAGATATATAATGTTTGTGTGTGTAATTAATTCTACCTAATTCATTCTATATCTATTATGTGTGCACAAGATCAATATGTTATTTTTAAATATCACGTTATTTCTACAGTAACAGTCCTAAAAATTCACCCTACTTTTTAAGAGCTTGGGCGTCCCCCCCCCCCCCCCCCCACAACCCCCCCCCACCCCAC
>VUQG01001359.1:22511-35485 GCA_015106755.1 Etia nguti | reverse complement strand
ATATATATATATATATATATATATATATATATATATATATATATATATTTATTTATATATATATATATATATGTATATATATATTTATACATATTAAAGAAGAAAAAGAAAAAGCAAAGAAATTCCTTGCTTACTGCTTTTACCAGCTTGTCTATCAAATGTCAGAACACTGTGAAAATGAATATTCACATTTGAGAGACCTACATTCAGTATTTAAAAACTGTATTGTATTCATAACCATAGAAACAAATATTGAAATATTTATTTTACACTCCACATCCAGCAAGAGCCAAAACCGATGCTGAAGAATTTTTCTCACGTACGTTTGCTTCCTGTCTGGTGTAAACCTGTGATGTTGCAGGAGCCTGTAGATTACCTAAACCCCTTTATGTCTATAAATTCATATGGTATAAAGCAGATCTTGTGAGGCCACCTGAAGACACCACTTTAGTAATGTGCCATAAATCTACTTGGCATTTAATTGGTATGAAATTTGTCCTTTGACAGTTAACAACAAAGTCTTTATTCACTTTACCTGCAGCTTAGACAAAGTCAGTTTCCAACATTGCTTGGGTGGGGCTTTGATTCACATGCTAAAAATACTCATAAACTACTCCCCCCAGCAGTGTAAAGCACTTTATGTGATATAAGAGGGGCGTACTGCTGAAGAATCTGGGCTGAAACCCGGTGCTGAATTAGATAAAGTATACTGTTTCTACTGAAGGTGTGACTTTAATACTAGAAAAGCCCAGCTGTTGATCCCGGCGGTGCAGTCAGAGAGGTCATGCCTGCTCTGAATTACTACACTGATATCAACAGCCGCTGCCGCCTGAACGTGAGGAAACAACAAGGTGAAAATTTGTCCTCGAAGCAAAGGTACTGCTTTCTACAGCCTACTGCACACTGATGTGACGGCAGGATTTGAAGATAAAAGTGAAAGTGGTATAGCTTAGTCACTTTTGGAAAAGACTTGGACAGATGTCACATCTTACTTGTGGATGATTTTATTTTTTAACCTTCAGTTGTTTTAAAAGGTAATAAAATACATGTTATTTATCTCCATTCCATGTCTTTATGTGAGTGATGGAGAATAATTAAGCAGGTCTCACTGGCAAGCGTTTAAAAACCACCACATACACCACAGCTTTGGATTTAACTACACAATTTTGTACATTTAAATAAATCTGTGACCTGCTTAAACTGCACTGACTGAAAAGTTTGTAACATCAAGTTCTGCGGATAAAAGAAAGGAAAAGAATGAGTTATAAAAAAAATTGCTGGGCTTGACCACACTTAATAGGACTTCAGTTAACAAGAAATATAGATCTGTATGTTTTTAAATAAATAAAAGAAATTTGAAAATGAGGGCACTTATATCCAGACAACAAAATTGCTTCTTTGTCAAACACACACTCCCAAAAGATCAGTTCAAGGCCCAAGCTTCTGGCTCCACTTTAGATTTAATATATGAAATCTTATCCCTGCTAGCACACACACACACACACACAGACATGAACAAATGTATACACACAGAAAGATGTGTTGTTCAGGCACAATAGAAGTGCTGTTTTGGGTCGGGCCCCCACGGGAGCTGGTTTGGGTGGGGCCTGTGGTTTTGGCGGAGGGAGAAGGGGCTCCAGGAGCTGACATTGAGTTTGGGCTACGTCCTCAATTATTTCACAGCAGACCAAAGAGAAGAAAAAGCAAGTGAATCCAACAGAGCCGTCAGAACCCCCAACCATGGCCTAAGCAGATACTCTCGCATCACAAAAACAATAAAAAGAAGAAAAAAAAGGGGCAGATTTGCATGTAATCCTGCTGCTCCTCAAAACATCAATCACAGGAGAAATTATCAGACATAACACTCTTAATAGGTACTATCAGCACGCAGTTTTAACACAGTTTCAGGGCTGACACTGCCATAAAAATTTTGCGTGAAAATAGCGGCTGGTTTCTAAGAGTGATGAATACCTCTGCATTAAAATAATTAAAAACATTTAATTTCATAGTCAGCCTGCAGTGCACTTGTAGTAGGATTTATTTGAATTTTTTTTCCATAAATGTTCTTTGAAAAATGTCTAACATGTCTGTAGTTTAAAGCGGAGTGCAGAGTTCAGAATATGAATCCATTCTAAGTAAAATGACAGAAATTGAAATGAAAAAGAAAATGTAAAACTTGGTCTGATTATCTACCAAAAATCTTTAGAGTCATTTAAGAAAAGAAAAAAAGTGTTAGTCCTGCAAATCACATGAGTTTTTAGTGAAAACAACAAATAATGACCACGAACTTTTCTCCAAAAACGGTGTTATAAATAAGTCAAATTAATAGATTAGTTAATTTTTGTTTAAGAGGAAAATAGCATTCAAATACAAATCCGTCTGGAAACGCAGTATGCCGCATATTAATGCCGTGTGTGTGTGTGACGGTTTAGTCGAGACAAACAATTTCCATCGCAGTTTGTAATGCAGTGCATTAAAGTCCACATCTTTGAGAAGCCACGTCAAACATGCTCCACAGGCCTCAAGCAGAATTTATCTTGGCTGTGACACAGTCGGTATTTTTTTCCATTATGGTTATATCATGCTGGCCTTCACCAAATTATCAGGATCAAATTGGCACTTTGCTGAAATCCTAGTAAAAAAGGAGGACTTGATAAAATTGCAATTTAACCTGATTCTTTTGGACAACATTCAAAACTGTTCCAACAAACCACATTGCATGCGCTCATACCATATGTTGGCTGGCCTACAGCCAAAGTGAGCAGGAGAGGGCTACTGGGCATATCCCACTGACTGTATTTGCGCTCAAGACTCACAGGCTGCGCCTGATCATTAGTAAAGAGATCCCTATCAATTACAGACGAATAGATTTAACCCAACCACAAGAAGTCCAGGGGGAGTCAGCCTGTTGCCAGAAACAAGGAAGTACTGACCAGGAAACACAGCGATATGTAAAAGGAGATCAAGTTTAAGATTAAAGAATGAAGTTTACTGAATTTTCAATAAAATCGAGACTTTTTACACATGCTGGCCATTGGCTATAATATGGCGAGTTCAGATGAGATGTTTATTGGTGTGGAAAGCTGAGCTACATGCACATATGCACAAACAAAGCTTCTACCTGCACACAATCACATCTCAAGCTGCCAATCCCATAGAGGAAGGCAAACATGGTGCCAGAGCCAAGGCTTTGTTAATTAGCTAATAAGCTTAACTCTCGGGGCCAGCCCAGCTTGCTTGTTAAGCTGTCATCACTACTTCCACCTGAGTGTATGAATCCATAAGCCTTCACACACAAACACACACACACACACACAGGTCAGGCACATGGGGCACCGGCTCACAGGGCTCACGCTTAAAGTTCGGTCACTTTTGCTACTTCTGCAGCTTAGCTGACGGAACGTACAGAGTATTTAACCTTCACACAGTATTGCTGACGAGCAAGGGTAGCACCTAAACTGCTAATAAGATCAAAGATTCATTCATTATAGTTACAAGTGAAATCTCAGAGGTAATGTTTTATTGAACATTATAGCACTCCCAAAATGCCCAATAGTCAGAGCGCACACTCTCCCTCGGGTGGAGGAGTGTGCGCTCCACAGTTCGAGTGGCTGTAACAACAGAGATGTTGAAACAGGCTTTCAGCAGTCAGAAAGAACCAAGGCAGAATGTTTCTATTGTCACAGAAAAATGGGGTTAAGTGAAGGTCTGGCCTTGCTCTGACCTCCTCTTCCAGCTGGGGATGCCATTATATTGGTGATTGGGTGTCCAGCTCTGGCCTGGCCTCAGCACAAGACATAGTGCAGACACCTCCAAACTGGACAAAATAGGCTTAAGACAGAACAAGGCTAATAAAAGAGTAGCTTCAAAAGAGCTGCAAATGTTGACATCACTGTGTATGGTTTTTTTGTACTTGATTACACTTTGCATGTAGGTCAGAGTTTGCTGTTTTTACTATGTATAATTAAGATACGGTGGCTTTGACGATCTATTTTTGTGTAAAAGGTTTTAAACCCCTTCTGTAAACTTGGGTTTAAACCAGTTTTTCACATGAAATTAGCAACACTGAGTTCTTTATCCAATTCGCTGTTATTTTTAGGAGTTTAACACTTAAAAACCACAGCTGTCCTGCTTTATCAGGAATGTGTGGTTGCGGTTTATTCATAATTTGAATGATAGTGCAAAGCGTTGATTGATGCACTCTGTGACATCCCATTTTTCCAATTAAGCTGCTGTCATTTCAAACCAGAGAGAGACGAGTACATGCACAAATGTAGAACTCTCTGATGAAACAAGTCATATAACACATTCGAAGCCGAAAAAGGACAACGAACCAGAAAAAAAGACTCGAGGAAGTTCCGGCTCCACAAATATAAACCAAAGGAGGCAGTCACAGTGATTCACAAAAAGAAAGACAGATTTGTTGGATAGTAGAAATGCATCATCATCTTACCACTAATGTTAGTTTGGATGTTATGCTTTTACCCATTTCCATATGATATGAGGGGCAGTTAGTGGCAAATCTGAAACTGTACCACGAGCCAGTACCATACAGACTCAGAGTTTACATGAAAGCTTAATGTGTAACTTGAGGTATTGGCTACATCTGGTGTTTTTCTTTGTTAAACTGGATGGATGCAAATATAGTATGGACATGCTGCCCTAATGGAGCATGTAAAATGCATTTTCACAGCAGATGGCCGCCCCTCCCTGAGCCTGGTTCTGCCAGAGGTTTCTTCCTGTTAAAAGGGATTTTTTCCTTCCCACTGTTGCCAAGTTCTTGCTCTTAGGGGGTCATTTGATTGTTGGACTTGTCTCTCTATTATTATAGGGTCTTTACCTTACAATATAAAGCACCTTGA
Source organism: Etia nguti (assembly GCA_015106755.1). Lineage (NCBI taxonomy): Eukaryota > Metazoa > Chordata > Actinopteri > Cichliformes > Cichlidae > Etia > Etia nguti. Next base: position 30,623 of record VUQG01001359.1, on the reverse strand, counting down.
GGCAACTGCTGTTGTCATTTGGCGGTATATAAATAAAACTGAATTGAATTGAATCTTTTGTCGCTAAATTCTAGTCCAGTTCGGGTAATAAATTAGTCACACAGGTGTCTGTTTTATAACCGCTCCGGAGCAGTGCAGTGTTGCCGTAATTGGACCTGATCTCATTTGCAAATGAAAGACATGAATTGTACAGTAATTCATACAGGCTCAAGTGTAAGCAGGGATTAGAGTGATGTTAAGTGTTTGCCAGGCACCAAAGCTGCAGTAGGCACATTTAGATGGCTGACTAAGTTGGCACAAGGGCACTTTCCCCATGCCAGGCTCCAACACTGCAGGTCAGCCCCCGGGAGGCATGACAATACAGATAATCATAATTCACTCATCAAAACGGAGGGAGCTTGATTGCACACTTGAATGGGTTTAATGTCCACCAGGCAGCAGCCCAGAATGGCTGGGTTTGGCATTCAGTTAAATGTGTCCACTTCTGAATGTTGTTTCCCTTTTTGTGAAGAGGGCTCAAGGAGATGAGGTGAATTCAAATTAATGATGGCTAAGAAGAAAGGATATATCAGTGATCAGAGACAGAGAATTGTTTGGGTTATTACTGTAATTGTTTATTCCAGGCTTTTATTTCCCAACCTATCCATCTCTTATTTTTAGCTGCAAAGCGACTGAGGATGGAGTATTTCCATTCAACAACAAATCTAGGACCTGCTTTTTTTCTGTTTGTTTGTTTAATTCTGATCTTCCGTCACCCTGGCCTTGAACGTTTTATTCAGCAACCAGCCTACTAGTCTAATAAGTGCTCTAACGGTATAGAGAAACCCTTTTGTATGCAAAAAGCTTTTGTAGCTAAATCTTCACATAAGACAGGCACAATTCAACATAAATACAAAATTCTCCAGAAAACTCCAGACCTTCACCCTCTTGGCTCCCATGTTGTGAGAATCTAGGTGAAACATTTTCAGCAACTTAGCTGTGTGGAAATACTGCTACCTGACACAGTCTTAAAGACTTCTTGATAAAGCTTTTAAAAGCTGAGGCTGTCTTTGTGTGAAGATATAAATAAATAAATAAATAAAGTCCCGCATAGCAAAGCGAGGCCATGTCTATTCAGTAGAGCTGTCACAGGCACTTAGGGCACCTCTGAGAAGCAGACTGCTAACAGCGTGCCGACAGGGGGTAAGCGCAGCACGAGGGCTAACAGCGACATCATCCACACTTTAGCTCCGGGCCACGGTGCATAGGGGTCAGCCACGTTAGGCTAAGTGAGTGCTCAGTGGTTGGATAGGGTCTGTTCCATTTGATCACACAGCCAATCTAACTTGGAAGAGCTCAGCTGACTGAGCCCTTAGCAGCAGGAGGCAGAGGACAAGGTGAGGGGCAGCATTGTTCAGAGCTTAATGTGCTTCCCATTTGAGTGGCGATGATCAAATCTGCTGGTGCCGTAAGAGCATTCTGAACAAACTCCATTTTAAGTGCGAGTAAAAGGGAACACACGCAAGTGAAGAGCCAGAAAAAAAAAAAGACTTGGCTCAAATGCAGAATTCCTGAATATTTGAATTACACAATAACGCAAAAAATTATCTCTAATCTACGCCACACAAGACCTCAGTATATAGGTCTATTCACCACAATGGCCTTGCACTCCTTTCTGCTTTACATTCTTTTAACAAAACAAACAAATCAGACAGCTTATGCATTTGGAATGCTTCATCCTCACCAGTAACACAAACAAAGATTTATTTTAGGATGTGAGCAAGGTTGCCTGTTGCAAAAGGATTTTTAAAAAATGTGCTAGAAGTGATTTGAAAGGCTCCAGAAGTTGAAGGATAGAAAGAAAACAAACTGAAAAGATAAATGGAAAAAGACAATAATCAACTAGAGAAGAGAAAGAGGCAATTAAATTAGGAGGCAGTATTCAAGCAAATTAACAAATGAGAAAAAAAAAAAAGGAAAAAAGGGTGTGGGGCGTTATTGCTCATGAGTTTTGAAAGACACACAAGGAAAGCTCACTCGATGAAGCATTCAGCCTCTATCAATCACCTCATTTTTGACTAAACTCATTAAGAAAAAAAAAGCAGAAGTATCCGTCAGTCTCCGCATCTAAGCATTACCAAAGCGCTGGATGAAAGACATTTTTACAATGCTTCTACAAGGATCACAGCAATTCGCATGAATGATTACAAGGCCGTGGAACACAATTACTATTCAAGCAAGCCCTGTATGATTCAGTGTGCCTGGTTATACTGCACATGTTTACCTTGTTTGTTTTTGTGTAAGTGTGTGCAGCATGATCAGTGCTAGTACTGGGGATAATTAGCAAAGAATGAGCCAAAGTCCCCAAAGCTGATGCTTAATATCAAAGTCATTTTGAAACATCATTGCTATTCTTACTGTTTTTAGTAGTACTATATCCTTTAGCATAAGCATTGCTTCCATAGTTAACCATCATTGTTGATTATGTTAATTAAACTAGCCTTTTTATGTTACAAACAATGACATAATTATTAGCAATGTTTAATAATCATTAATAATTACATTTCTTTGTCATATTTCATGGAACATAAAATAATGAATTTATTAAAGTATATTATGCATGACCTGCCCAGGATGTATCCTGCCTCTCGCCATATGAGAGATCCAGCTGCCCCACAACCCTGAACTTAATAAGTAGTTAAGAAAATGATGGATGAATAGATGGAATTGCATCACAGAGGTGGAAACAATTACACTAAACCGCAATATGTATTTTTTAATGATGAGCAAATGGTTGGGGTTTTTTTGTGATAAAGTTTTTTTTACCAATCAGTAAACTTGTCCTCAGTCGCAACATCAAAAAGTCCATGCTGCTGTTTTTTTTTAAAGGGCCTGGTCTATCAGAGATACACACAATTGTGCTCTTATCACCTATTACGGCATCTCCGCACATATGGACACTTGGCCAGGACACATTTTGTTTTTCACATTTTAACACACTGGGAGTTTCATTTTTCAACATGCAAGACTATCGTTGTGAAAGCAAGTCTAACTCAGATCCTGATCTTGTAAATGTACGTCAGCAGTCTTGGTGTTTAAACCGATCCAAACACTGAGCGAAAGTTAAAGAAAAAAGCAAACGAGTAACAAAGCTACACAGTTCATGAACAGAAAGTGGACTGTGAGCTCCAGGATCAGTCTTGTAAGTCTCATCACACCAACTGCATACTTTAAACATCATTTTAGGCATGCCTTTCATCATGATACTAGTCATCCCAAATGTTTTTACAGATGAACTGCACAGTAGTAAACAACCATGTATAAAGTTTAAAAAGCATCAGTTTCACTTTTACAAGATAGTTTCCAAACCAATTATTATCAATTAATCACCATTTCATTGATTGCTAACTAAAAAAATTGTAAATAATTTATCATTTAATCATGCTATTATTAACTGTCACCTGAATCACTCATCTGTAGTAAAAGGTCTCTTTGTATACTACTAATGTAAGATCAACCAGACTTCATTTTTTCTGATGAATATTTTTTTTTTTTATAATGTTATATTTCTCTAAGCCGAAAAGGGGTGGAAGTGGTTGCAATTAAGCATACAAAAACACTTCAAGAGGGGCCAAGAGCCACTTGATCACAATATCAAGAATATGGGCTTTAGAATACGGCATACCTTGCTCATATTCCTCTCATACAAGGGATATGAAAAGTAGTTAATAGGAAAAAAGGGAAACTTAAGCAAACTCAATTGAGGCCTATGTTTACTGAAATTGACTACTTCAGTCTGTTGTGTTGCTGCACAATAATTACAGGCAGTAAACAGGAAAATAAGTTCAGAAAACTTCAGAACTAATTAAAAATGGCCAATGTCATTGTAAAGTAAGCAAGGTCAGATATTGTTGATCAGAAGTATATATGTGGTTCTGAAAAAAATAATAAAAAGAGCCACATTTAAAGGCGGGCGCCTAGCCTTTTTATCCACTCGTGTCCTCTTTGATTTGAAAGGAAGGTGTCACAACACTTTTCAAAACACACACTCACAGATGTGTGTGTGTGTGTGTTTTTCTTTTAAACCAGTTTCCCTGCTGAAGATGAGAGGCAAAGCTTCCTGTCTTCCAGCTAAAGACACCGTGAACTGTATAACGCTTCAGGCCATCCAATTCTGGCCCATTTTACTGTATCAATAACAAAGTGAAACCTCTAAATGAGAGAGATCAAGCACTCCTCTGATATTATCGCGATTACTATGTGCACGTAATAGTAAAGAGGGGTGTTAGATGGTTTTAGATCTGGTTTACTTTGTGAAGGAAAAGGGCAAGCTGAGGCACGCTGGGAGACTCTAACCCTTTCCCGTGTTGGAGGTGTAGATCAGAGGAGCAGCGGAGAAAGGGAAACCTGTGTTTTCACTGATTGATACTGTGATCTAACGAGTGAGGGATCTGTCAGTTGTAATTTTAGACGTTCAAAGATCTTCTGGAGAGGAAGTTTTCAGAAAAAAAAGAGAACAAAATGGTGAGCAAAGGTTGTTATTGCTTTATGTGGAAGGGAAACTGAGTAAAAACTGCATCACTTCTGTGAAAAGCTAGAATGAAGATGCAGTCCTATGTTGCTGCAGTGTGTTAATGTAGCAGTTCAAACCTAAATGTGGGGAGAGTTCTGTGACATATTCACTCATCTAGATAGCTCTTAACCCTGCCACAAATGAGGACCTTTGCTCTTGTTTTAAAATCAGTTATATTGATAGGAGACAAACAGTTCACCAATTGTAGGACTAGAAATTGGACAACATGGAAAATGTGTTAGAAATAAATAAATAAATGTTCCACTATGTGTTTAGACCATTTCCATCAGATGAAGCCAAAAAAACAATGGTTACCCACCCAAAGCAGCTCTGTTTCTTAGATGTATAAAGTTATCTTCCAGTTAGCTACACAGAATGTTTATAAGTGGAAGAGTAGCTATACTCCATAGCCTGCAGCTTTGAATAAAAGGCAAGGCTGAAATGTAAAGATTCTGGCCCACTAGTGATAAAACATGCACACACACATACACTCTGAAGACCTTTTTCTTACCGTCTTGCTCTGTCTTGGTCAGCTCCACGAGCTTCTTCTGTTTCAGTGTGTCCACCACGTCTGCCAGGCTCCCTTTGCGGCGCTCTGGCGTCCCAAAGGCGAGGCCAATCACAGGCTCCCCACGATCCCTTGGACACTCCTCTGGCTTGGTTGGAGAGGTAGAGGTAGTCCGGTAAGAGTAGACTGAGCCCCCTTTACTGCTTTCATTGTCCTTGGAAGAAACAGAAAATGAGAGTTCAAACCCATTAGCCCTAGAAAGTAATTAAGTACTGCATATCTGTAAGAGAGCATTTCAATTCATGCAACAGTTTATTTTTAACACAGCTCAGACAAATGTATCCCAAAGCTCTTTAATGCATCCCTGTAGTACTATTTGGGAGTGAGCCTGTACTTTATTTGCTCTACCACGCTTTGCCTGGGCACAGGTCAGCTGGTGTGACATGCCAAATGTGAGGTTTAGAACATGACGAGGACAGTACTTGATCTATCTGTCATCAAAAATAACATGGTGATACTCAATTACATATCTTTATGCTGCCGGGGTCACATGTGTATAATCCACTGAGACACACTGTGAAAAGGCCAAGCCTGGCAAGTGTTTTTTCATTTGAGGGTGCTTACACGTAACGAGCAGCATGACAGCAGACACATGCAATCTGATGCTGGTGGAAGTGGATTTGTGGAATAATTTAAAGCCAGTAACATATTATGGTAGTTTGAGAAAAACCTTGATTTGTGTCTTTAATAGATTCATGATATATTCATTCATTACACATCGAGGTTTAACTCTAACCCTACAGTCATACAGAGACATCTCGGGTGAAACGTATGATTGTTTTATACCCCTCTTTAGGATAAGAATTAATTCCTGTTTCAGTCAACCTGACAAAAATCAGACCTTTCGATAATGATGATGGGTGCTGGACACCAAATGTGCAGGAATAAAAAGTAAGACACCAGGAATAAATAATAAACAGGCGAAATATATAAGACACAAAAGAAAGGCACACATTGGAGAACAAAGTGCTTGGAAGCAGTGCAAAAAAAAAAGACTTTGTCTGAGTATACAGTCCGTGTGTGAGTGGCCTGAGTGATGGGGGTTACTCTAGCCATGGCTCAGATTGGTAAGGTGAGTGGGCAGGGATGGGGTGTGAGGGGGATAGCGTTTATTGACAGTCTGAATGGTCCAGGGGAAGAAGCTGTTTGTGAGTCTGGAAGTGTGGAACATGATTGAATTGAGGTGCCGACCAGAGGGCAGCGGGTCAAACAGGCCGCGGGTGGGGTGCAAGGAGTCATGTGTGATGGCGCTGGATTTCCTGAGACAGGAGGAGCTAGCAATGGCCTCCAGGGGTGGCAGAGGACAGCCAACGATTTTTTGGGGTGGTGTTAATTACCCTCTGAGTAGGCTTCCTGTTCTTAGTAGTGGCCCCTGCATACCAAACACCAGTAGGAGAGCACACTCGCTACTGAAGAGCGGTAGAAGGCCAGCAGCAGCTTCTGGTCCAGGTTATTCTTCCTCAGGACACAGAGGAAGTGCAGCCACTGTTGGGCCTACTTTACCCAAGGCGATTGTGTTGTGGGTCCACCATGGTTGGACCCATCAGAGATGAGCCCAACCACGGTGGTGTCATCGACATACTTGACAATGACGCTGGTTGGGTAGGTTGGTGTACAGTCATATGTGTGCAGGGGGGATCTGAAGGTGGTCCAGTTTGGTGGTGAGGATGTCTGGTATTATGGTGTTGAACACATAACTGTAGTCCACGAAGAGCATCCTCATTTAGCTCTTCCTGTTCTCCAGATGGCTCAGCGCTCTGTGAAAGGTGATGCTGATGGCATCTTCTGGGGGGGGGGCTAAAACTGAGCAAAGAAGGTGTTGAGCTCCTCTGCAAGTTTGAGGCTGTTGTCGGGGGTTGGGGGCTCAGGCTTTGTAGTTGGTGAGGGCTTGGATGCCTCTCCACACCTGGAGATGTCGGTGAGGAAGCCCTCTATCCTCCTTGTAGGCCTCCTTGGCCTGTTTGATGTCCCTCCTCAGGTTGGCTCTGGCAGTGCTGTACAGGGAACTGTCCCTCAGCTTGAAGGCTGAGTTACATGTTCTGATCAGAGCCTGTACTTCATGCGTCATCCAAGAAAAACCCAGATGGTTTTGGTCAATGTCACATTCTCTACATAGCACTTAATGTAGAAATGAACAGACTGGCTGAAGGTCTTCAGGTCCTGCTGTTCAAAGATGGACCAGTCTGTTAGATCAAAACAGTCCTGTGGCTGGAGGAGACCATCATCTGGCAATGTTTTAATGACCTGGGTGCTTGGAGGAGTTTGTTTCCTGAGGGGGATGTAGGCATGGGTGAGGAGCAGAAATAGGTGGTCAGAGTGTCCTAGGCTGTCACTGTGTAGGCATGCTTAATGTTACTGTACACATGGTCCAGTGTACTGTCCCCCCTGGTAGGACACTTAACATGTTGGTCGAATTTGGGGGAGTACAGATTTGAAACATGCCTCATTAAAGTCCCCAGCAACAATATGGACACCCTCCAGGTGCTCTTTCTGCTGTTTACTGATAATAAGTAGGAGGTGACTGAGTGCTGAACCAACGTTATATCTGATGGGTTTTTCTCATTTATGGTGCATGACCACAGCGTGTATGTCCCAGTGCTGTCTGATCTGCAGGGTTATGAGTTAAGCAAGAGGCACAAGGAGTCTATAATTATCAAGAAGATAAGCCCTTCAGGATGACCACATTGTCCCACACAACAGACACTTTAGCACAGGTGCTCTAACACTGGGGTTATTTCTGGATGCTTTCTCCTCCCCTTACAGAGTGGGGGGATCTCCAAGAACTTTAGGAGGCTTATGTTTCAAAGACAAGGGGCTTTGGCTAACAGCGGGATCTTAAGATGCCCTTGAAATGGCTCCAGGAGGCTCTGTTGTGCACTTTGTCTTTAAGCGGAAGATGCCTCTGTAATAAGGATTACGAGATAGTGTGTCACTCAGGGATTGTTCAGGTGTGTGGGCTTTTTTTTTTTTTTCTAGGTCTGCTCAAGAGTTA
>VUQG01001359.1:0-22144 GCA_015106755.1 Etia nguti | reverse complement strand
ACTATTGCACTTTGTTACTGTCTGACCCAGCACTACCTGTCCTCTTTCTGAACACGTGAAAGGATTATTTCTTTATAAGTTCTCACCAGTGTCCTGTGCTGGTCCATGAGGGACAATGGTCACACATGTGAGTGTGTATGTTGGAGATAAAAATAGAGAGAAAAAAGGAAAAAATATAGAGTGAAAATTCAAATATTCATGAAAATCTTTGCCTTCCGGCAACTTTGAAGTCTGTTACTGATGTTAAGTCAATGAATTACTGCATTTACAGCTCTTATTATGCACTGGGCATGGGTCAGTATAACCGAGTAGCAATTTCAAAACATCTAAAGAACCATAATCATGCTTATTATCACTTAAAAAATGGGACATTTTTCACCAAAATATTCAACTCTACCACAACAATGATACCAAAGGAAACTTTCACCTTTCCTCAGAGGGTGAAGCCAAACACATTTTGCCCATTAGGGACCCACAGAACCCGAAGCCAAGTAACTAACACCTTAAAAGACACACTCAAACACACATACAAACACACACACACACCAAAGCAGGCTGTGGAGATGAGAGGAGGCCAGGGGTATAACTCTCTAAACGAGATCCCTCACTGGGCTGCCTACAGCACTGCCTGTAGCACACAGACCAGAAAGAACTACTGGTGCATGTGTGCGTGTGTGCGTGTCTGTGTGTGTGTGTGTGTCCACTACACCTTGTGCACACTCAATAGTGCACAAATATCATTATCCATGAGAATTTGCACACCTTATGTATTCCTGCATATATTTTCACAAGTGTTTTATGACTTGTGAGCCCCGAGTGTGTACTCTGTGCACACACACACATTTGTGTGTATCTGAGTTATAGTAATACACAAACTCTCTGGATAAGATATGGTTAGTTTCTCAGCTCTTGGCCTAATTCATTTCTCACCATCACAGCAGGACTGACATTCTCCCACTCAGTGTCTGTTGGTTTCTCTCTGATTGGTTGCAGTTCGTCTGGGTGGGACTGGTCATGCAAAGATGGCGACACCGTCTCCTTTGGGCCGTCGTGCTCATCACCAACCCAGCCTGCACTGTCCTGACCAATCACTTCTGCTTCCTCGGGCAGTGGATGAAAGGGAGGCGTTGCTCGCATGGAAGACATCATTCTGGGAAGGAAAAAAAAATGAAGGGTTTAACTTTGGTTTATGAACTACAGTCAACCAGGATGGATGCTCACTGAAGTGACACATGAACAGCTGCAAACTAGTACTGCTGTTCTTACAACGATAAAGACTAAAAGATATTTGTCACCAGCCAGACTAAAGCCAAAACCTTCCTGGAAGCCGTGATGCATTTTCTGTGGAATACTGCAAACAATGACACACCAGCATGGGAAAATAGAGCAATGCTCCAAAACAAAGTACATAAAGTGTTTTGTTGCATTTTGTTTTAACAGAAATTCCTTACATAACATTATTATCCCTGATTGGACTTTCCTTAAGTGCTGGAGGTTGGTTAGTGTAAATTAGCAGTATCATCAGTATCAAACAGTACCAAAAATGCAGCTTTCTACTTTTAGTGTGTTAAATAATTTTAGATTTAATTTTTTCCACCACTGACTGCACAAAAAAAAGCCACAAAACACTGTTGGATGATTTCACAACCATGCATTTGAATTGATAATTCAAAACCACAACTTTATTTAAATGCAGAGACATGAATGTCAAATATGTAATTATGGTTTAGTCACGCACAAACAATTTAAAGTACATATCATATTTTTGGTATTTACTCAGGCACTCATGCAGCGTGGCTCACATGTTTTCATCCTGAATGTACATCAAGCGCGCAAACACACACAAATGCGCACTCGTGGGGATAATCTATTATGCAGCATCAAGGCCTCTCATCACCTCGGAGCTGTTACAGAAGCAGACGCTATAGGCTGCCGAGTTTAAGTGGAAAAATCTCACTTTTTTCTAATATAAGTCTCAGACTGAGTCGCCAGGCTAATGCATCATTTCCTGTAATGATTTCCTTTCATTTCACTGTACTTGTGAGGACATTTGCTGACCACAGCTAAACCCTGCCTTCCTACTGGCTTAGACGAAACACGGGCTTACTTGTCTTCAACATACATTCGAGTACACACAAATGCAAATACACTAAATACATAAACAATTCTACATTAATAAATACAAATCTAAACTAAACTGTAAGGTGACAACTAATAGATCAACCTGCTCTCAGCTGCTTTTGCTGTGATTACTAAAACCAGTGCCACCCACCCTTCCACACACATGCACGCAAATGCATACACACAGCTTCAGTGAAAAACTGATTACTACTTCAGCATCGGCTGCTCAGTAAGTCAGAGCAGGCTGTCTATCTCTGATATATGCAGCCTCCTGGGTGCTCTTAAGTGTTAAGTCTGAATGCATGAGGAGGGAGAAGAAGGCAAAAAAAGTACTTAATTGAGAGAAGGAGTTAATAAAGAGTGAAATGAATAGAGGGAGCAAAAAAAAAAGAAAAATGCAAAGACCAAAAAAAGGATGGAGAGGACAGGAATGGGAAGCTTGTGTGTGTAGTCACTGAGAAAACTGTCCATTTGTGTTTGCAAGTACAGTATAGCTGAGTGATTTGCTCAGTGAATCTGAGGGTCGTAATGTTCAGTGCACGTTGTCTCTTACTACCTCTGGTGGAATGCAGCTTCCACCGACTCTGTAGTGCAGGATAAATCAGAGGAGGGTGGATAGTGGCATGCTGTGAAAAGTGAGACCTGAAAACATTAAGAACCATTAATAGTCCATGATAGTAAGTACATCACCTTCTCCAATTTAACTAATTTTACTGAGAAATTCTATACCTTTTCTCATTTATGCTCCCTTTTTCTTGTTACTTTTTACTTTAGTGAACCTTATTATTGCAGTTTTTACTGCAGTAATGAAATGCAGTTTATTTGCTGCATGTAGGTTCATCCAGATGATATAGATAGATAGATAGATAGATAGATAGATAGATAGATAGATAGATAGATAGATACAAATATTTATACAAATATATATATATATCATTTGAAGGGAAAAAAATTCTAATATTTTTTTAGTGGCCCAATTTTAAGTAAGTCTGACGAGCCTTCTTTACAAGTCATCCAAGTTCCGAAGCACAGGTTTTTATTAATTTTTACAACTGGCCAACAGCCAGATTTAAATTGACTAGAATAGCTGGGGGTCTGAATTTCTCAGGCCTTCGTTGTTTTACACAGCGATATGAGTGTAAGAGCCCAGACAACCAACAAACAACAATCCATAATCCACGATCAACTCAGCGTATCCAAACTGGAGCGATGAGAGAGCGATGGGCAACTGGGGAGGGAGAATACAGAAGACAGCCTATATTTAGCTGACAATATTGCTGGTGCTGTGTTTATGAGGGAGCTTAAGACTTAGTTTCTTGGAACTGGTGTCTCATATGGCCAGGAATGCCCAGACTCTTAACTGCCAGTGATTGGGTTTCTTCATGCAACAGTATAGGGGTTTATTGGTAAGCATGGCAAGCAGGCCTTTTGTGATTAGAGCAAGAAAACGGTGTATTTCATGCACTGATCATTAGACAGAGTAGCATGTTATACCAAAAAAATGCTGATTACTTTAGTGCATGAAAAACATTTTTACATTGCCTTCTAAAGCTACACTATGAAACTATGAAACACATTTTTATTTTTGCAAAAAAAAAAAAAGCATCACAGTGAAAGAGAATTGTTGAATAATGAAGCCAGAATGGAAGAAAAACAACAACAACTAGACATTGCAGAATGCCAAGAGATGCCAGAGAAAACACCACCAGGAACAATGAGTTGTTACATGTGATCAGTTTTCTTTGTGTCACTGTTTCCTAAAAAAAATAAGAGATTTAGTGAGTTATGTGTATTTTTTAGGCATGCTAGACAACTGGACATGAAAGCACATGTTAAAAATAAATTATGCTGTATAACTAATAACTAATCCTTGTTGTCTTTGAGCTGTATGGTCATAGTCTTCTGAGATTCTCAAAAAATATGAAACTGTGCATTGATGTGTCCTAATTTAAAGAAGAAGCTTTTTTTTTTTGGTCTCCACACGACTCATTAACAAAATATCAGCTCTTTCCCTATTGGGACGTAGGCAGAAACTGAGTTATTATGGCTGAAAAGAAACAACCTTCTCCCAGTGAGACCGACAGAAAAGAAAGTCTGCCTATGCCGAGGCCCTCTCAGGAAACAGTAATGTGATGGTAATGTTACACCAATACCTGAAAAACAAATTCATTTTCACACGCATCACTCCGAGGCTTCCCAAAGCCTTTTCATATTGTCAGACATCTAGAAAAACATCAAGACTTTCCCCTGGAAACGGTTCTCCTGTCTAAGATGTTTCTTGGAAAGTGATACTGGTGAGATTGCCTGTTTGATAACTGAACAGAGCATGCACTGTTGAATGAGGAGTCTTAATTTTTCATCCTCGTGCATTTATAGTTTTTCTGCTTTGTTTTCCTTGTTTGCTTTTGTTGTTGTTGTTTTTGTTTTTTAATGTGACTCCAGGAAAATCCATCAAACAAGCTGTTAATGGCCTCATGATTAAATCTATGTAATGTGTACATTTTTCACCTACTGTCTTTAATAATCACAATAAATGCATGCCCAGCAATTTCACTTCCTTTTTGGTTTATGGTCCTTTCTTTCCTTTGCTGCCTATGGAAATTTTTACAACCTTTAGCTCCCAAACGCACTCAGCAAATAAAGTGCTGCTGGTGGACAGCTATCTAAGTCTCCTTCTAAAACGTGGACAGTAACTTAGAATCCCTTTGTGTGTGGAAGAAAAACGAAAACCAGGGTCGGTATTTGGCAGGAAAGCGTAGTTCAGATCTGGCCTGGAACCTGGCGACTTGGCAGAAACAATCAGGCATTGTGGAGCATGGACGGAGAGGGACCTGTGACAGATGAGAGCGGGAGAGAGAGGGCCCCCTCTTAGAAAAACAGTACACAAAGCGCCATTCAGAACCCAGGTCCCTTCTGCCACTTGTGGAGCTGGAGAAGGGCTCCGACAAAGGCCCCCAACTCGACCAATTGGGTGTAAAATCTCCAGCCATCCCAGCTTTACAGAACTAAGGAAGTGGGAAATACCAAAGAGACAGAGAATAAGAAGAAAGGGAGAAAGAAAATCAGGAGAAAGAAAATAAGGACTTTTCTTGGAATTGTTTGTCTTTGGACAGGCCCAACAAGAAAATAACGTGAAAGAGAGCAAACCGAAGATTTTAAATAGAACACTGAGGCCTTTCTCCGAGTGTTTCTCTGAAGAAAGATGACATTATCAATGGCATTCTCACAATACCATTTTGCAGGTTTTCTCCATCATGTCTACACATTATATGCCAATTTTAAACTCAACAAAGTAACGCAGGGAGATGTTTGCAGAAAAAAGTGCTTGATGCTAAGAACTGAGCAGTGGGCTAGTTTAGCCATGATGTTTAGCATTTTATTGGAGTATTAAACCACACTGCCACTGTCATTAAAAGCTCTCCATTACACATGGAAAACTGCATTTCAAGTTTCTCAAAAGTTGTACATTGTGACTGGTGTTTACAACAACAAATACAACAACACAACAAAGTCTCACAAAGCACAGCAGAAGTGTTTTTGAGGAGACGTTAATGGGACGCCGCAGACACCAAAGCATATCGGTAATGTGCATTTTGTATAAGACTGTAGATACATGTTTTTTATCAGTCATTTACTGTTAGCTTGTCATTTCCATAACTTTTCCGTCACATTTTTGTCTCTCCAGAAACATTTAGGTCTTATTTCCTGAGGTTTTTGTGCACTAATGCAGCATTTTTTTTTCCTATTTTCCGATGTTTTCTTAAGTTCCAGTTTGTTTGATCTGGCATATGTCAACATGAAAATCTGCATTAGCTTTCCAATACAACATTATCATAATGAAATTAAAAGAAGATGTAATATAAAAGTTGATATGAACCAGAAATATTTCTTAAAGTTCATTGAACCTTAAGAAGCAGATTTAACGAACAACGAACAATATCCAAACATACTTGATTTTGTTAGTTCGCTTTGTTGAAAACTTGAAAATGAATTGTTTAGCGGCCATCAATGAAGTTCATTGAGAATTCACAGGTGTGAATGGGTAATGTGGTTTCTTTCACTGGATAAAAAAAGAAAAAGAGGGAGAATTGGACTTGTATGAGAGCAGCTCCCCCAACTCCTAAATCTTATGTCTGTCTGGACTCTCATTAGATCATCGCAGAGTGCTGCAAACAGAGGGTACTGTCATAGGTCAGACATGTGGAATGTGAACACACACATGCTGCCCTGTTTTCTCCCAGAGATTTCTCATCATGTGTCTTTTGCCCAAAATAGAAAAGTTCAATAGCAGCAGTAGTTACCCCCCATACCAGCCAATTTTATCACTGGCTTAATAGCAAGAAAAGCAGTTTTGTTTTCTGAAACTCCAACTCATTGGATTTCGCCTACAGAGGCAGCTCTGTAGCTGTGCAGCCAACAAGTAGCTGTTCTTTTTCACTGCTGTAGTTTTGTATCACATGCAAAGGCAGGTATTTTCTGACCTTTCTTGACTTAGGTGAAACAATGAAAGAAGGTATACAGTAGGCGGATGCTGTGCATGACTGTTGGGTCCCAACAGTGTCTGCATCAATCAGCCATCACAGCCAAATCCTTCCACAAATCTCAGGTAAATAGAACTTATTGTGCGAGTACGTTACACTGAGCAGCTCTGTGTATTTACCACGTCAGAAAATATTTACAACCACAAGGCGCTCAGAGGGGAAGGGTAGAAGAAGCATTTAGGCAAGGTACAAAGTACAACTTTAGCTCTTATTTAACAGACTGGTGTGATTATAAACTGTAAGAATGTAATCTAATAGTTGAAAGAAAGTTTTTTTAATTTCTAACGTTATTTAAACAATGCCATTTGCCTCCGTGAGGCCAGATGACATCAATTTTTGTCCGCAACAGACACAACATGTTGCCTGTTTTGTCATATAATTGGTTTAACAACTTGGTGTAACACAAGTAGGGAAGATGTTGGTATACAGTTTACATACCAGATATGCAATAGTTTGCAGGCAATGTTAAAAATGTTTTTTGAACAGTGCCAACACAGAATTTCCACACTTGCTTCCAATTTAGAATCACAACTTAACGCAAATCACAAAGAACACAGGGAAAACCCACACAGGCACAGGGAATAATGCTGCCTAACTAACTAACATATAAAACATTTTATTTCTATCACGTCTGGAAATAGATCAGTCACACAAACACTTTACTCTACATGTACCACTGGGAGACAGTCTTTATTAACTGCTGATTGGTTATAAGGTGTAGTTTGAAGTTTTTACCTTCAGTAATATGGTGAGGATGTTATTAAACTGGTTCCACACAGTGAGATCAGAACTATAAAATGTTCAGTCTGTCAGATAAGCCACTCAAAATGTATTAATACAAAAACAAAAACAAAGACAGAAAAAGAAGATTTGGTCGATTTCTATCATTTAATTAGCATTAACATGCCATATCAGGTGCGATATGTTTATATACAATATATGTTAAAATATTATTGTGATATCTACATTTAACAGATTTTATATCATAATAAGAGTTAAAATATAACATGGAAAGACTTTAAAAAATGTTTCCGAGTATGAATTTACAAAAAAAAAAACTAAGAAATCCTTCCTACTTTATGAGAATGTGGAAAGAAAATATTTTAATACTCCCCAACATGAAAAAAATGCAGTTTAAGGATTTCATCTGTCATCATACGGACACCTGGAGCAAACACAGGGTTTGATGTCTCCATTAGTCCTGCTGATGTAAAAATCTTAATCAAAGCCAACGATGGAACGGTTACCAAATTATGAATGCATCGTTTGTCAAGCGGGCATAAACACACTTCATTATGCTCTGGGCCTGTGTGTTCGGCCTCTGTAACTCGATGATGCCGGACTAAAACCGCAGACCCCCAGAAATCCAGAAGTGGCCTTAGTGACCAACACCCTCCCTTGTGCTTTTTATTTTTCCTGGCATGTGAACACACCCGTAGGTAACACAAATACAGTACACATATACATTTATCTACTTCATGGCAACGATACAGCGTAAACCAATGAAGAGACCATTGAAAACCAAAGTCAACACTCAGTGGCTCAAAGGGACTGTTTGTGTGCAGCCCCTCGCTCACAGTAGTTAGAAGCCCTGGTCAGTGTGAACACTTTCTGTTATAGTCGTAAGGTATGCCTCATAATATGTCGCATTAACAGGCAAAGTCAAACAGCGGAAGTAATTATACCTAAAAATTAATAGTAACAAATACTAAAGCATTATAGAAGTATAAGGTATCTGTATATGTTGGAAGATTCCAAAAACTATTAAGAAACAGACCGTTTAAAGAAGCTCGATGTTAGGAATACAAAGTAAAGTGTCTTTTTAATTGCTAATCGTGCTCAAAGGTGTAATTTCTTGTGAATATATGCATTATGAATATAAGGCCACATCCAAACGCTGGATCAAAACTATGCGTCTGAGCATTATGTAGCTTTTAATAAAACTGAACATTCATAAACGAGCAAACCTATCAGGTATTGAAATATTTTATAGTCAGTGCACATAAAGGTGGAAACAAGGCTTTCATTATGATGGCAATTATCTGAGGACCCTTGAAAACCAACACACATTTGTTTCTGTTCTGCCTATTCGTTTAAATGTCTACACCAGCATGCGCTCGTCTATGATCTCTCTCTGCTGACCTCTTTACACCTTTGATTTGTATCAGCTTAAAGCACACACAGCTTGCCATTTGACAAACACCTTATGTGAGGTATTATGCTACAGTATATATCTGCGTGAGCTGATGGCACTACTTGAAGCTGCCAATTACCTTTGACCCCTGGAAGGCACCAGTTACCTTTGACCCCTTTGTGGATGAACATAACTCCACTGTGATGCACAAATAAGCTTGTTGCACAAGTTTTAAGCCTTGCTGTGCTTTGACCTCCCCATATAGTCACTGAGAAGCTGTAAAGAAGGGTGAATCCAATTATCTTAAGAATATAGACAAAACCATAAAGTCCCTTTTTAAGGAAGAAAGCCATTAACTGTACTTGAAGTCATCCTTAAGAACTGAGTCAATATTAAAGTGTTTCACTCTGAACAGATGCAACTGGGTGCTCAGAAGAATGCAAATATATTTACTAAATCAAATACATCAAGGAGATTAACCAATCAAATAGGGTTCATTTTCCAGAGGATTACGTTTCAAAAGTATATTTCAGGGTGACAGCGGCAGTACAAAGTTATCACAGAAGCTTGCGGCGATACAACAGCTGCCCTCACACATGAGTGATCACATTAGCCCAGAGGCAAGCAGCAGAAATAAGCTTTAATAAGTAATTTTAGGACTCGAGGGTCTCGCTAAAGTTGAGAACAATCGTTAGACATGCTCAGACATGTTCAGTGTTCTTCAGTCCTAATTTACTGCATTGGTTTACCCCAGTGCAAAGTTATAATTCATAAAATGTTGACTTAAGAGGATATAATGGTACAGAAGAATTCAGCTCTCAGAAACAAGAGTGAATTCTCACTTTGCATCACCGATATGATGTGCCGAAAAAACATGCTGAAAAATGCTCTTCATTAGAAAAAAAGGTCACAGCAATCATAAAAAACAGTAAATGTTCATAGCAACTTCGTGCTCTGAAAAAGGACCAGATGATCTCAATTAGTGACTATTTCTGTTTTAGCAGATTTACAGCAATAGTATTTTTTTTAAATGCTTCCACGTTAGATCGTACCATCGTAATGGAAAACCAAAATCCTTTAAAACTTTGATGCAAACAAAAGAATTAGAATCAAACAAGCAGCTCTAGTGTGTCACATCGTCTGCAGGAGCGTCCAAACAGGTGGCTTTTAGAGCACCCGGGAGGCGCGAAAGCCTGCTAATCCTAGATTAGGACTGACAAGTCGTTTCACTGCATGTCCCCATTGTAATCCCAGTTGCCTCTCTATCCGCTGACAATGAGCTTTGTTCCCTATCTGAGAAAGAGCTTTGACGATTTGTTAGCATGAAATGAATGCATTATTCAGACGCATGCTACTTTCAGTCGGTCAATAAAAACATAGTTTTATTCAATTATTAACCCCTTTAAATGCATAATGTGTACAGATGGCCCTACCAAGTCATCTTTGCTAAGAACATGGGGTTTTATTTCGACTCATTTTGGTAGTGGCTGACATATACGCATCATGCAAGGAGTAAAAAAGCAGAGATGGTGGGAATGTGATTTCATTTTTAATGTATCAGATGCTTATAGATGCATGTAACTGAAATTGCAAATGCAAGAATATAAAATCTTTACATTTTACTAAAGTTAAGTAAATATTATGAAATTATCTTCCTATTAAAGCATACATTGTGTGTATTCCTCATCCTTTACAGCAGGGAATGCCCTGTCTGTTATACGTGCATTGTGTTCGCTCACATTAACACTGAAGGTACCAGCAGGGAAGTTTTCAGTGCTGCTTTTTGAATATTTTAAATGTTTCATTCCTTTTTTTCCTTTGTCCAATTGTGTCATTTGTACACTGAATTTACAATGTGGCATATTTTACAATAAAAAGCAGCAATAACAAAAAAAATATTTCCTCAGTTATTTACTTTCACACTTTTCAGTTTAAAAGGGAAATTTTTAAAAAGGACATTTTTCAAATGTACTTTTTTAATTTCTACATTTTCCTTAATTTACTTTCAAACTTGCTTGCGACAGTTAATCATGAAGTGATCATTAATATTTGATACCATGGATGAGCCAATAAACACTTGTATACTGTAGCAGAGAGAAATGAAATACTGAAGAGACAGCCCTGTAGCTGGTTTAGAAGAAAACAAGCAGGAAAAAACGGAATAGGTCACAGTGCATTTTTTTGTCTGGAATAGGAAGTATGTAAAAACACATATACAACTATACACAGCCACAGCCTTGAGTGTCGAGAAGTGTGCGTGTGTGCTCCAAGATCAGAGCCTCTTTAAACCACACAAAGTATCCATTGTCCTACCTTTCAGAGAATACACATTGTTTATGGTGCACAAGGCCTAACTTCAAACTAGGTTGTTAATCTAGCCAATCACAGCAGCCGATGTTCACAATGACTTAAGTCCTTGAAACAGGGCAAATATTGAATACTAAGGTGGAGTTGGTCGTTCCAAAAAGACTGATGTCAGCCATGGACAGTCTATCAATTGTGCATAATATAATGAAATCCATCTTACATTTGTTTATCTGAAAGGCTAGTGGATGATATGAATATCCAGGCACACAAGCAACATGAAATATGTTTTTAGTTAGTTTGGAATGGACAGGAAAAGGCAAGTATAGTAGTAAGAAACGGAGAAGAAGAAGGAGCTTCTCAGTGGAAGACGTGCTGTCTTCCACTGGAAAGCAAAATAGCCACAGGCAATGAATCAAAATAATTTACAAAAAGAACTTGAATTGGGTGGAGCGCTTTATGCGAGTGTGTAAATATCCCTCTCCTGCGCTCTCTGTTCGTGGTTGGACTTGAGTACGACGGTTACTCGTCCAGCTGCTTGATTTTTATCGCATTAAGTAACATATCTGGACAAAGGTCTCACGGGACCCGCGCAAGAATTTCACAGTTGCTGGAAGGGAGCAATGTTTTTAATATAGCAGTTTCTTTTCTGCCTGGTGCCACTGGATGATTCTTGTCCTCTGTACGCTCTCTCCCTCTCTCTGTACAGCTGTTTTACTCTCCATCACAGCACTGGGCATGCAGGCTGTAAATCACAATTAGGGGGTTCATTAGATATGGCTGATTTATTAAGACCCAGGGCTTGTCTCTGAGCCTTTCAGCCATATATTAACTAACTAAAGATCTCATACATAGTTATGAGACATGCTGTTTACTGTATGGCATATAGGGTCATATGCCAATAGACATTAATTATTGAGTAAGACTCCATAGGTTAAATTAATAGCATCCAGGCGATAAATCATCTGGATTTGTGTATTTTTCTTCAGCGACGCCTGTGTGGCACGCTTTTTTTCTGCATTTCTGAGCGCATATCTTTTTTATATAACAACAAACTGGCAGCAGCATCAAAAATCTGTCTCTATTATCAGCAAGCAAACTGGCATTTGAAAAGGAGCCAAGCATTTTGGAGCCTTATCCAAAGGCTTTAACAAACATGCTCTAGAGCTGCTCGCCCTCTTAAACACAAGCACATAAATTTGGCCGGCATTCATTTCCCAGTTACTTCAGTCTTAAGTGTCCCTGGTATACATAATACAGCATTGTTTTCACCGTAAATTATCACATTGTGTGTCAGGTTTTGTCAGTAATTGCCTGAAAACACAAACCTCGATAAGGTGGTGTACATACTCTGAGTTATTTCAGTTGAAACTTTCTGGCCTGCTATACCTCTTCTGCCTGTACTGAATGCCTGAACTTACAAGTACATCAGAAAAGCATTGCGAAAACATCCTGAAACTGCTAATAAAACAACTTTTGATTTCGAAAACAGCCTTTCACAAACTTGGGCTGCTATCCAAAATCCCTTGTGTTATTTCTTGTTCCTCCTTACATACCAGCATGCCTGCTCATCCCGTGTCGCCTTATAGGCCGAGATAGTCCTATGATTAGTTACAGCTTGAACAGGTGAGCTTCAACTTGTTCAGACCTACTTATAGTGAAATCCTATTGTTAAGAATAGAAGAGGGTTTACAGACGCAGAATAGATGGGAAGAAGCGATAAAGAAAGTATCGAGTCCCTCAAAACCCTCACAGTACTTAAAAAGACACTTATATCATAAGATCAGTTGGACACAGCCGAAGTGCATATACTCGCCTGCAGGATAAAATGAAGCTACAAATCAGCTACAAATCTCTGTCAGGTGAATGTGTGTGTTTGAGTAACTCATGAGAATATTGAAAAAAACTGTAACATTAGTCAATCATAATTTCTCACCGTCAAGTTTACACCGTTAGATGGAACCTGTGTATTTTGAGGCCCTCTGGCTTAAAAAAAAACAACCTGTTTTTCTGTCGATTAATTATTTCAACACTAACTACTCACTTATTGTAACCAGCTACTAAGACTCATAAATGCATACAGCCTTTAATGGTTACTAAGGCATCTGAGCACAGGCATGTACTTGGAAACTCACACGCAGCACATACTTTCTTCTTGCTGACTCTTGCTACATAACTAATCGAGGGTGACAGAGAACAAAGGAGGAGATTAGAGGATTTAACGTGTGACACACAGCCACAGGTCAGGAGGAGGTTTAGTCTCTAACTGTGATTATGGGCAGGCAGGTGTCATCAGAAGATGTAGCCAAAGACAGCGCAGCTATGCCCCGCTGAACTGCTTGTTTCAGTCCCAGTGGGTCAGGCCTGCAGCACGGGGATGTTGTGTAGCTGGGTAAAACTCAGAGACATGCCTTGAACCACTGACACTGTATGACTCTGACAGCTCCAGTCAGTGTAAGCCTTTGTTTGGTACTGAATAAACATTCAAATTTACTCCAAGGACTCTTTTATTACAGTGAAAGGTATTGTCTTACTACTGCATGCCTAATATTGAATAACAAGCTTTTTATTTGTAAAACTGAAGCAATTCCAAACTTAAATTCTTATTTCAAAGTCCTTTCTGAAAACTTTGTGTGTATAAAGTCAGATGAATGGATTATGAAACGTGGCTCAGTTGTCAGCTTGTTGTGTCACGAGCTTTGAGAACATTTGTATCATTAGCTGTAGTCATCCAGCTACTTTATCAGCGTGGCCTCTAATTGCTCGACAGCACGGTTGATGTTGACGCTAACCAGGAGCGATGTCATCCATCCTCTCCTGCTACAATGGGGCTCATTGGATTAAGTTCGAGCAGGCTTTGTTAAAAGCTGGCGCAAATCTAATCAAGGAAGAGACCTCAATTATGCTAGCATGTACTTAAATGATCAGATCACTAAATTTGGAGGAGGGGGTTGGCCACTGTAGGAATGCAATCAGCAGCCATTAGGGCAAGTTAATTTTAGCTGATGGCAGCTTTCAAATGAGATGCAGGATTTTACTTTAATGAGAATACTGTAATTATGAGGCTGCTATGCTGTTGTGTGATGCTGCAGTGAACTGTATTCAGGGTCGCTTAAATTTTGATCGTAAATGTAAAGCCGAGACAAGTCTCTTAACGGCAAGTGTTAGCACTGCAGGAGAGCCATTGTTGCAGATGTGCTATTTGCTTTTTGACCTTCGTTCTTTTCCCCCTACACAGTCAACACAACATTCAAACACAAGGTATTTAAAACCGACTGTTTTTAATGAAGTGTTGAGGGAAACCAAACAGCTGAAAAAAAAAATCTCATTCCAGCTACGGCATGTTCAAGAATGCTAAGAGGTATAGAAGCATATTGTCAGGAGAGAGTAATAGGCTGGATGGCTATGATCTAAGGACCCAGTGACATCTCCTGTAGCACAAACCACAACAGAGAGGCTGACCCTGGCCTCAGACCTCCACGACCCATGACAGGTAAAACAGGAAGCAATCATTCTTAATGTCAGTGAGTTTGTTTGCACTCCTTAACAGGAGGCCCGAGGTCTGAGTGTAGTAGCAGTTACCCAAAAAAAAGATATAAAAAGGGAAAACACGCATTGGAAACACTTACAGTGCAGACACATATACAAGTAACCATGAGCTGGCTTCCCGTCCAGCTTTCTTTTTTTTTTTTTACTGCCAGCTAAGTGGAAATTTGCACATAAAAATCACACAAAACCTTTGACAGCTTTTTTAATCTATGAAGAAATTCTTAAGTAGCAGCTGAAACACAAAGTGAATAATGGGAATAATGAAAGAGTTGCTTAATTTCACAACAGTTCAAGACAAGATTTGGATATCTGCAAATATTGAAATGTTTCTGTATATCGATGCAAAATAATTGTGTAACTTTTACAGCAACAAATATTTATGAATATTTTTTGCTGCAACTGCGGAAACAAACTCCCAAAATGATAAAGAGTTACTGATTACTAATGGAGCCAATAGCAAAAAACCTTTTTTCACAGACACTCTTGCCACTCATCAGTAGTCTCCAGTTCAACTTTGCTAACTGTGTCTTTGATCCAGGGGTTAAAGTCACCAGCCAGGATTTTTTTTTAACCAAAGCTTTATACAACAAAGAAGTGTTGCATGAAAAATTAATTGTTACATGTTAACAGAAAATTAGAAATACCAGAGTAATTCACTCCTCTCCAAATGATTATGAATAATGATGAAGACAGCTCTTCATCAGTTATGAAGACTGTTCCATAACTGTGATCCAAACATGACCACTGTGCATCTGTTTTCACATTCCCATCAGGAATGTGTTACATAGCCTGTAAGTGCTATGTAACACATTTAAGGGCATGCATATAACAAACACTTTGCTTCACATCTGCTGGCTTGATATTCAGAGTTATTCCTGTCCAGACTTTAGGAGATGCAAAACTGGAGTGTTTGTTTTTTTGGACAAATTTGTTATGTATTCACTAATAACTAAGAAGAACAAGCTTAGGGGCTATGATCCCCCACCATCCTGCCAACATCCTACCCAACTGCCAACACTGTTATTGCTGTGCGTCCTCTTACTTCATCTAAAAAGGCCCCAACGTTCCCAGTTTAATTTTCACTCTTTAACTTTGTTGCGAACCACACTGCTCACGCCATTTGTTTCCTTTCTGTTCCTATACAGTTCTACATAGACAAAAACTCAAAACAAGATCACAAGAGAAAATCAGTTGCTCATCTATTGGCAACGACCTCATTTAACTTGCTTTATCTCGTATCTAGCTTTAGTGAAACTGATTAGCAGCCACTAGTTGATAACTGGTGACGCTGGCCCACTGTGTGTGTGTGCCGTGGCTTCCATGTGAAGCAGGATGTGAATGTAAGAACCAGCTCGATAAATCAAAGGTTAAAATATAGATCCATACTGAGGTCCCTCTCCTACACCTCCCTGCTTTCTCCCTCTGCCTGATCATCCAGCTTGCGCATTACCTCATCAGAGGAGGATCTGCCTAAAGCCACAGCGGTCACACAACAGACAAAAGCGCTCATCTCCAGGAAGCCGCTGCCGCTGCCTGTGGTTTTGGAGAGAGGAGAAGAGAAGGGAAAAAGTGACTAAGCCCCACGGCTCCTTTCTTCTCTCTGCAGACTTAGGGATAAACGGAGGGATAAAGCACAGGGGGAGATAATATTTAGAGCAGGCCCCATTTCAAGGGCAATAGAAGAGAGAAAGTGGGGTATGAGCTTGGGTGGTTTGGGAAGTAGCCACAAGGGTCGGTCTATAATGTTACTGGCAGAGGGCCTCGCACCATGGACTTATGTGTAAGTGGGGAGGAACTGCTGCTGGCTTGGCCCTGCCTTAAAGCCAGGGCTGCTGCAGCTCCACGAGCCTCTTCAAAGAAAACCAGATGGGCCTCTGATGGGATGTTGATGAGGCATGAGTGTGCAAAACACCAACGTGCATGCAAGCACAAACACATATAGGAAACAACAACATACATAACACTCACACATATGTACTCTAGCAGATCTCTAAAGTTCACTTCTCTTTTCCCATCCCTGAAAATTTCCTTTCGAGGTATCCTGTCCACCACAGAAAATTCATATGTGAGGATAAATCAGAACAGTAAACTAACTGTCCAACTCGAAGAGGACATAACAGAGTTCTGCTAACATAAGATTAATGTGAGGTTAACTGCGTAATGTTAACTAAGCAACACTAAATGTTGTTAGATGCTGCTCATTAGCACTAATGCAGCCGAGTTCTCACACAAAGCTAAAGTCAAATGTCGTGGAGCAGATAAGGACATTTTTCTGGGGGAGGCCAAACAGGTAACCTCAGTGGGTTCATTAGCTTATTAGCTCATTTGCTTACTACGAATCATCCCAACAGCTGCTTGCTGTCCGGTAACTTGTCTAACTCTTTGCAAATGACTTCTATTACAGCAGCTATGTGTAACAACAGAGTTCTGAACACAGGGCTATCATTCTGCATAAAGAGGTTGAATTATTTTCCTGAACTCTTCCTTACTGCTCATTACAGCTCTGATTGAGATTTTCAGAAGACAACACTAATATCGCCTACAGCTTGAAATCCCATGCTGTGGACATGTTGCGTCTGTTTATGGGTATATAAGCTCTGACCCTAATTCCCTCACGGAACATTAAAACATTTTGGATTCACAGAAAAAAGAAGAAGAAAAATGTAGTTTTCCACACACTAAACGTGAGCACGTGATAATCGGCATTATCCTGTTTCACATTTGGAACACTGCCCAGTGACGCCACAGACACATAACTGCTCTTCTGATCACTCACTGGATATTTATAGCAAGTTAAGGCTTCAATGTTTGTAACTCAAGCACACAACATCCTCTTCCTTCCAAAGTCCTTTGAAACAAAGATGCCATAAATCATTGCTGTCACGACAGGATTGGTACCCAATAAAGACTGTGATTTTGTTACGGGGGTACACTTGTCATTTTACCATTATGTTATTGGATTTGAAAACCAATTGCATGTTAAAAGACACAATAATTTGATTTTGAGTTTGTAAATCAGCTGATGAAATTAAAGATGTTTGATAGAATTATAAGCGAGCCTAAGTCACCTGGGAGGGGGTTTCCTATCTTTATACAGTTCCTTACTTCAGTGCTTTTATCTATGATTTAAAAAAATTTGTGAAAGGATTCCACAGTCCCAGAGTCACAATATTGCTCCCTAAATTGCTCTGGATTGATAATTCCCCACCTTTTTAGTTTAGCCAAAGTGGTGCTTTCTTCTTTGATTTTTACTGGTATTTCAGAGGGATTAAGGGATAAGTACACTCAGTAATCAATCCATCCATCTTCTTAACCACTTTCTTCTCTCTTTATCTTTATCTCTCTATCTTTCTTTCCATCTGTAACCTCGCTTATTTATCTTGTGACCTCTTGCACTGGTCCCATACCCAGGTAGCAAACCGCAGTTCTGGTTTGTGATAAAAGATGAATTATAAAAATGTTACTTTCAGCTGCTTCCTCATTCACAAGGAGTCGCCACAGCAGGCAGCTCTGCATGTTTGATTTGGCAGATTTCTACGCAGGATGTCCTTCCTGATGTAACCCCAAAAATGATTTATATGAGCCATAAACCAAGTATTTAAAACTAAAACGCTACAAGCCAGTAGGATACAGATTACTGCTCACAGCAGAACTCCAAAGAGTTTTCATGTACTCTGTACTTCATGTACTCTGTACTTTCATGTACTCGAGATTCTAGTGGGGATCAAACAGGCCACTGGCTGACCTACCAGTGACACAAGGGGCACTAGACAGGGCCTTAATAGGTATTCTTAAACAGGGGGATTAGCCAGATGGTCAGATCACTCTTTTCTTCAACCTCTCCCATCTGTACATTTCATATGTCTCTGCTGAAACCACTGAGATCAGCCCCAGCAACTTCACCCGATTAATTTAGGCTAGTGTTACCTGTAGCACTATTTGACTCCAGATATAATCTTTATTGCTCGCAGAGAGAAATTCCATTAAAAGACACACTGTAGGTCCCAGCAGCGAGAGGTTCCTGGAGTGATGCCTGTGGGAGCCTCTAAAAGACCCCTTTCTTCACCCAAGTGAAAGCGGCTATTGAGGGCACACAGGGCAGAACACTACCAGAAGTGGAGGTCTGCATTTGCTGTGAAACAAAATCAAAAGCAGTCTGTCTGTAGCAACGGAGGAGTGAGAGGTGGCTGACAAGCAAATAGCTGGATACAGTTTTGTTAACATGGGCTAGCATACACACACACACACACACCTAAGGTAACACAACCGCTGGTGCAAAACCTGGCATGTTCAAACACCAGCGAGAGCCGCTCTGTGCTGCTCTGCCAAAACAATAGTGTTTTCTCTGCAACAGCTTATCATCTGCCTTGTTACTGAAGCTGTTATCCGAGGTGCCAAGCAGTGGCACAAAATCACAAAGAAGCTGGTGGTGTTACAGTGCAAGAAAGTATTTGTCATGTCAGTGGATGAGGAAAACTTACAGATATAAGAGGCTTCAGCTCCAACACCCTCTTCGCACTTAAGGATGCACTTTAAAATTCATGAACATCACCTGGAATAGAGCAAAATAGACAAAAACAAGGAATATTTTGTCAGATAACATCTATCATGAGATGAAAACTGACATTTTACGTGACCCTCCAGGGCGACAGCGTTGTCATGATGCAAATCAGGAAATATTTTTCAGTGCTACATTTTTTGCATCCCGCCAGCAATGGTTTGACAGACTATGAAAATTTGAATTGGGATCTGTTCTTGGAGCACAGTCAACACTCTCACCCCACCTGGGAGCTCTCTGTAGCGGATGTTCATGACAGAACAGAGCTCCTGTATCAAGTCCACAGCAGACCCAACAGAGGATCAGTGTATTTCTTTCGCAGCACTTTCCCCTGCACAAACAGCGGCACGCAGTGAGCCAGGCAAAGCCCAACAAATGACAAACAACGTGATTCTTGTACGCAGCTTTGAAGTTTAAAAAAAAAGAAGAAGAAGAAATTGGCTGAAATCTGTCTTAATGTGGTTAGCCATGTCTGATATTTTCTTTCAAAAGCTGATTCCAACGAGAGCACAGAAAAGAAATCTCTCATCAGGTGGACAGCTCACCATTCCTAAAACAAACCACTCTCAGTCCCGAAGCTAACCGGGGGTCAGCCTTATTATAGCCTCACTCACACACACACACAAGTGCAAACCACAAGCAGTCATTTGCTAAACCGGATAATAACAAATAATGACAACACTTTGAAGGTACCGTGATGAGGATGGAGGGAGCCAACACTCTGAGAGAGCCCCAGGTTGAGAGAGAGATAGTCATAATTAACAGAGGAAGGTCGCTAATTTATGAAAGAAAGAACTGACCAGAATAAGGAGGCTCTTAAAGAGAGAGTCTGTGTAGACAGAGACAGACAAAGCAATTAAACACACCAAAGCAGCATTTTTCTGATGCCGCTCATCATCAAGTCACCCAAACACAGCATCTAAGTGGTACAAAGGGGGCCATACAAACACCTCTTTGATTTCACCATTTGAGCCTAATTGAGAACAACGAAGAAAAAAGCAAACACTGGGCATATATGATCTTTTATTCATGTCTTTAATCAGCCAAATGATTCTCTCGTAGAAGCATTTTTCTCTCAGGGCACAATTAAATTTGAATCTTATTCTGAATTGAGAAAATCAAAGAAGTTCTGATAATAAAACCGATAACAAATAATGAGTAAAAACACATTTCGGTGAAACATCCCGGCAAACATTTCTCCAAGATGCAGCTCTCTTTGTCTCTCTCTCTGTCTTCGCCTTGAGCAGCCATTGACTCAAAAAGCCACTTTCTCAATCGAGTGACTGTGAGTTGGATTCCCCTGAGTAGCGTTCACACTCCGCAGCTCTCGCTGACCCGTCTGAACACGTTCCAGATGTCTGCAGAACCAGTTATTCTGTTTCCTCTCTTTCTTTTTAACCACCCCTCTCTCTCGCTCCCTCTTTTCCCCTGTCATTCCTCTGCTCCACACACCCTGCCACTCATCTGCAGATGGCAGATCTGACACCTGGAGGATGCTGGGTAATCGGAGAGACAGCTGGCTGTCCAGTAGAGGAGCACTGCCCCAAAACATACACAGACTCAGCAAAAACCCTGTGTGCAAGGACCCACTTGCTTATGCTGGTGTGCGTGTTTTCTGCAGGATTTCTGCACATGTCCACATGTGCATATGCAATGCGTAAACACTGTTTATACCAGACAGAACTGTTATAAATGTGTGTACTGTAGGGCCTGAAATATAAAAGAACAAAAAGAGAGCTAGTCATCTGAAGTAAATTAATGCAGGAATTATTTACCAAGTTCTTCGCTGGAAGCAGTAGGCACTCAAATTGACTTTTATAGACCAGGTGACACACACTGGCTGTTTTTATTTTTTCCTTTAATATGTTGTGCTTTCACACTCATGTTCAGTTGCTGCTCTTCACCACTATGTCAGA
Source organism: Etia nguti (assembly GCA_015106755.1). Lineage (NCBI taxonomy): Eukaryota > Metazoa > Chordata > Actinopteri > Cichliformes > Cichlidae > Etia > Etia nguti. The sequence goes on along the minus strand of VUQG01001359.1, from coordinate 1,021 downwards.
TCCTCTTCTCAGGGAGGACCTGACATAGGAGATCCAGGCTATAGAGCCATTCCAGGCTCCTCCTGACAACTGCAGGAAGTAACAGCTACCTTTTTGGCCCACTGTCCAACAGCTGTAAAATGGCACATGTCACCCTACAGTTGAGCCAGCTGCAGGAAAAAAAAAAAGTATCTGATATTTGGAATAGATACTGAAAGCAGCAAAACAAAAGGCCTGAGACAAAAGACAAAAACCAAAGCTGTGACATCATTGCATTAGGGAACTTTGAAAAAAAGAGGTGAGCAATACCGTGCACGACAAGAAGATACCCTGTATTATGTTCACAGCGAGGCCAGCACCTGCACAATGAATGCACGCATTCACGCAACAAAATATGCGCAGTCCCAAATGTTGTCTTGTTGCAGCTGTCAATGCCACTTGTGCAATCGTGGACACACTGGAGAAAGAACAATGGAACTCTATTAGGCGGAAGCGCTCTCAATGAGCGTGGCGCTGCATGAGGCTCTGTGCTGCCACTTCCATGTCTGCACCGTAGGAAACAGTGCATGGTTCCAGCTAATCATATGGGCAATTAAACCAAAATGAGGTTCACGTGACCCATAAATGATGAGCTTATAGCACACACTGCCTCTCTGAGGGCCACTGGCCATGTCATCCAGGCCTTGTAATGTTTCAAAGATTATTTTTTAGTATTTTCACTCTGGGTCCGTAAGAAGGGAAACCTGCTGTGTGCAACTATTAGCGCTGAACTCTTAAATCTGCGCATTTTCACTCTGAAACTGTGGCAGACTTATAGACAGTGCTTCTGAGGTTGTATGATTCATTGATCAGAGTTTTCAAATATTAGTTTGACAAAAAAAACTTTTACACAAGTTGTTTGTCCTATGAATTTCATTTTTTAAGAATACCACTGCTGTCTTTACTCTGTCCTTGAAGCGTGACATCCTAAATGAAACAACGTAGCTTGTACAACAAGTCCTAAAGCAAAACAATGTGCTGCTATTCCTGCCTTTCGCTAAAC
>VUQG01001358.1:18442-29585 GCA_015106755.1 Etia nguti | reverse complement strand
ATTTTTTTAGAGAAAAGTTAAAAAAAAAAAAAAAAAAAAAAACCTTTGAAAAGGTGGTGTTGCTTAATTTAAAAAAAAAATCCAGTTTTCTTTGTGCCTAAGTATGTTTCACATGTACATAATCTCAGTAAATGTTACAGTTTTCCACCTATTAATGACCTTCTTTCATTACTTTAAAAAACTGTTTCTCTTTCACCTCAAAATTTTCTCTCAATTTAGAGATGATCAAAATTCTGCATACAGGCTCAATACATCCCCACTAACATCTGGTTAGAAGTCCTTTAGCAAGTTTCACGTCGATGAGAGGGTTTTGGTAGATAGTTGATGACCTGGCCACAGATAGAAGAAGATGGATGGATGGATGGATATTTGAAGACTCTTCTTGGCACAATTGGCCAGTTTCATTTAAATTGGTTTCCTGGCATGGACTTTGCTTTTAAGAATAGTCTCCTAATTTTTAATGGGGATGAGTTTGGGGCTTTTGGAAGTTTTTATTATAAGTATTCATTCTAAACCCAGTTTAGATGTGTGTTTGGCATCGTTGTCCCGTTGGAACATCCAGTTGTATCCAAGTTTCAACCATCTAGCTTTTGATTTGAGATAAAGTTGAAGAATTTGGAGGCAGTTCTTTTAATTCGTTCTTCATTAATTTTTTGTCTATGGGAAGATTCATATGTGAAGAATTGACATTATATGCCCCAAATACACTGGTGGGTCTCCAGGTGTCTGTGTCTTTGTGTGCAGTAGTATAATCACCATGTGAAGGCTTATTCTCTGATATGTACTTACTTATTTACCTGATACAAATTGAACTGGAATTTTAAGCATTGGCTATAATTTTAGTATGCTCAACCACCCACAAGCTTTTACACACAATAAATTCAACCAACATCTGCTTGATGTCTTTGCAAAGAGACCATCTTCTCCCTTGTCCATCCTGCATCAACCTCTCAGGAGACCCCCTTGCCACCTGTGACAAATGCAAACGCACACACATGCACACGCACGCACACACACACACACACACACACACACAGACACACACGCACACGCACACACATATTGCCTTTCCACCACATGAATAATGCATATTCAGGCAGTCGGTAGTGAGCTAATGAGTCAATTGCTTAGCGAGCATGGAGAGACAGACACTGGTGTGCTATGATGGTTATACCAACCCGTCCTTTTGCTCAGATTGTACTCGGCACCAGATGTCCAAGGTGCAGGGTGATGAATTATGGGTCATCCCTCTCGCCCCTGTTCTGCAGTGTCACCACATAGAAGGCAAGAGCATGTGGTTTTGCACATGTGGTTATGTCTATGTGTGTCTGTCTTTGCTCAAGGATGGAGAACCATTTGTGTGCGCATGCTACTAAAGGGTTGGAATCATTTAACTGCAATTCTTTCTCTCTGTTTAGGGGTTATGCTATTTCCCTTTGCAACTGAAACTTAAGGCCTGTAAGCATTACTGCAGGACATTTGGGGAAAAGATATCTTTGTTGGTGATCATATGAAGTAACCAAAATGTAGTCTGTACCTCTACAAAGAAATGATCAACTGTGAATATGTGATCATCTTTGATGATCCATCTGATTTTTTTTCCCTCAGTTTTACAGCTTATGATCATGTTTAAAAGAACATATCTGACCTATTTATTCAAAGGAGCAATGCTTAGAATAACAGAATGGCTTATCAACTCTTGACACAATTGGAGAGCTAATAAAAGCCACAAATGATTTCAGGATATGTATGCCAAGAAACAGTGCAAGCCACGACCACAGATACAGTACAGTTAGAGGATTTAAAGTGTGACCAAAGCAACTATTGAAGTCACAAAGTGCTTGTGACAATTGAAGCTGATTCCCTTCCCAAGTCCACTCAGCCACTTTAACAGTCTTTCAGAGTAGAGAAAACTTCTTCCAGTGTCAGAGTGAAACACTGTGTAAAGAGCAAGATTTCATTAATAATCCTTTCAAAGTGAAATGTCTGCCTTTGCAGTTTTAGTGTGATCCTACTGACAGGCAGGGCAGACTAGGAGGCCAAGTTGTAATTGGGGTGCTTGAGCCAGCATATAATGCTGCAAGAAACTGTTAAGCATATTTAAACTTAGTCAAGTGCATTTTGTGGGGAGATTTTTCTAACCACACTATACATGGTTCATCAAGCAGCTACATTAGGTTTCCGTCATGATTCAGTATATTTTTCTTTCTCACTGTGTGCTTTTAGGGTTTTCTTTGGAATTACTGTAGTTGTACAAAAATCAGGAAGCACAGATGAGGCATGAGTTTAAAAATGTTAGAGACTGAAGCAGCTGTTTTCAAATATATGTCTAGAATAATATAATCCTTTGGTTCTTTGTATCATGAATTATGCTTTCTTGATTTGTTACTTTTTGTTAATTGTACATTGTTCAGAAAGCATGAGCAATAACTCCAGTCCTATTGTAAAAGCATCATTGAATGCCACTGACATGGCTTTTAGTCTAACCATACACAATGCGTCTAATTGTGCTACCACACTAACAATTAGTGGAGAATCTCCCATGCAAATATGCTCTGCGCCACAATGTCTGGCTCCGCCTGACCGAGCTTTATTAGCTTTAGGTGCCAGGAAGATGTGAATATTGATTAGCCAACTGCTTCATTGAGCTCACTCCAAATATCTACAGACATTTAGATGAGCACTGACAAATGTAAATATTCCCTAATAGACAGGACTGCCAAAATAATAATTGCTAACAAAATAATCCAGCACTGGCCTTGGTTATACAAAAAAAGTGGTTACATACTCTCCTGCTGTAACCTCTACAGTTTTGCACAAATTAATTTAGAAAATTGTAAGGGTTTTACAAACCCACATAATGAGTCACTATTTGAAGAGATAGTTCTGTGTCAATAGAGATTTACTGTCGCCTATGATTTCATTATGCATGCAACAGTCATTCAAAACTCACACAATCAACATGGCCTTTATCTGTCTATTTACTTTGATTTTTGTAAATGGGGTTCTTGATGCTCCACCACCCTTCAGTCTGAGCCAAATCAATGGTAGCTAACATCATATGATTCATGGCTTCACTGTAGAACTTTATCACAAGGGTACTTAATTACTTAGAGCTTCCCACTGAAAGGACAAACTAGCACAGAAGATTTGTCAGTTGTCTCATACACAGTCATTGAAAAGTACTGCTAATTAATTATAACTAATTTACACTGGTGCTCTTGATAAAGCAATTTCAAAAAGCAGGTTTCAGAATAGTCCTTAAAAGCGTGGATTAGATTTGTTATTAGAAATGCAGGTTGGTATTAATGAAAAATATATCCTTTGAAAAATGTCTATTATATGATAAATAGTCATTCTCACAGTTTTTCACAGGGTTCCTTATATATGAATAATTTGTGCAAGTATCATACCTTACTGTGTCTGACTCACTAATTCAACAGGAGCTCTCCCTCTACTTAAGACCTTTGCTCCAGTGCTGAGAACAGTTGAACTGGGATTCAGCAATCTTTCAACCATACTAAAACTTGTCTGGTTACAAATGCCACTGAAGGATGAATTATTGCCTTAGTTTGATATGCATCTCTGACCTTTCCAAGTTAGTTGGACGGCACTATACTATAGCTCTTTTTAGGTAGTAATTAGAGTTAATAATTATATAATTATACAATGCTATATTTGGATTATTTTTAATTGAATTAAAAAATGTTTTAAACAAGGAGTAATAATGGAATCCCACACTTTCAGAAGAAAGGGGAGCTTGGTATTATTTAAATATATCTATTTATTATATTTATATTATATTTAGTTTAGTTGTTTGCTATTAACATTTGCTGTGGGATAGTGTTTATGAACAAAATGCAGTATGAGGCATCAGCAACTCTGTGAAGCCACACTTAGGCAAAGTGCTCCATTGACTGAAATGCTAATGTTAGCGTAACAATATGTTCGCAATGACAATGCTAATATGAATAATGGGACAAAAGGTGGTGAAACAGAATGTCCAGTCACTACAGTGGAGATTCACTAGGTGGTGATTTGATCCCCAGTCAAGTATCCCTTGGGGAGACAAATTTTAAAGTTGTACATTTGCAGAGTGATAGCTATGAGGTTTTTTTTTTAAAATTAGTTTTCACATCTATTTCACTTAGAATTTTCATTTTCAATTAAGTTTAGTTTCACTTAATTTCAACTTCTGCCATGTAGACATTCTATTCACAAAATCAAATTCATCAAAGCCTCCTGATGCTTGTTGTGCTGAGCACACATGCCTCTGACTTTATATTGGAAGGTAAAGTCCTTACAGTGTTGACAAGGAAAACTCCCCTTTAACAAAGTGGGGCAGCCGTCTCTCATGACTGGTTGTATAGATATAGATATTTATTTATATCATATTCAAATTTGTGTTTCTATTGTAACGAATACAATTCATCTTGAGAGGAACATGAAAGTCTTCATTAATTTTCAATGTAACACATGCAACAGTTGCTGCAACCACGTGGTTTTGCACAAAGAAAATTAAGTGGATCACCATTGTCAGTAGGCTTTGTCCTGAAGCTTCATGACAATGAAAATGAATTGTTTTTTGAGCTATTTAACGAACTTGCAGGCTGACAAACCAACACATTGTGTAACCTAGTCTCTTGTGTCCTCTTTTGTGTACATTAGATAAAACATAAGAAAAACTTAAGAAGGAACGTTTCTTAAGTTTTTTCATAAAATCATCTGTTTGGATTTCTCCAAACAGATGATTTTATGAAAAAACTTAAGAAACTGAGTGCCAAGTTTTTTGAACCACCATCATGAAAGATAATTAAAGCTGCACCTCTAACCAAAAGATGAACAGCTAAATTAAAATGTTTTGAATAAAAATGCACACTAATACAAAGAAAGACAAGTACAAAAGGATGATTGCAGGAATCATATCATGTTGCAAACGACACCACAATGACAAGAAAAAAGTAGTTTCAGTGAGCGGCCCAGTCAGTAAATATTTAATTCAAGTTCCTGAAGTGCTTTTTTCTTTTGGTTTTCAGAATCATCAGATGATTCTGGGTCAATACTCGCCTCGAGCGGTAGAATTTTTGTCATAGTTAATGACATGAAAAAACTGCTTTAACCAAAAAGGGGCTTACAGTTCCAAAAATGCCCACAGTTTTTCTTTTATATCCCCGTATGCTGTGGAATCCAGCTAAATAATTCATCATCAAAACATATATCATACAAATACATGTTGAAAATCAATTTATTGTTTCACGAGTTAATTTCAATAAATTTCAATAACCATTAGTTTTTGTAATACTAATAATTACTGGTAAGTTGTCATTGCTGCAGTGCTTTGTTTTGCACTTCAAAGCAGGTCCCTCAAAACGATATCGCCACTACTTTGATGCAACTTGCCAGTTTTCCTTACCAGCCTAACCAGCACCAGTTTCTTGCCTGAGACCAGTGAAAGAAGCAAAAATAATATGCCAGCACAATTTAGGCCAATGGCAGGAGGGCACAATGTTTATGTCATAATTATATATCAAATATCTTTTTAAATCATATTACTGCTCATTGACATTATCTATTACTGGTCATTAGGAAATGAGCATGAGACACCACAATTGTGTCTCATTCGTTTAATGAAAAAAAAAAAAAACTGAATCAAAATGATTCACCTGTTTTGTCAAAGGTCAAAGGTTTTTGAATGACAAAAATGTTACTTTCATTTTTTAAATACTTCTCAGATATTTATCACTGCATAATTAAAGCGAGCCTTATTTATCTGTGAAACTTTCCAAAGGCCCAGATTTTAAATGCAGTATTTGCACTGACATACCACCTTGCTATACTTCACCATAAGTTTTTACAGTAGCAATGGGCTTGATGTGCTTGTAAGTAAACATAAAATACACTACAAGTCAAAATTACTGAAAAATTACTGATGACTTATTATTCTTTAGGATTTAATTTTCTAATCTACTCTCACGCTACCTATTCAAATGATACATGTACAATCCAACCTGTATCAAAGCATTTAGTGAAATCACGCATATCATTTGTAAATGTGCTCTTTGTCCTTTAGGATATAAGATGCAATGCCTTTAGGTCCATAATTTGTTAGACAAAGACAGAATTTTTGTAGTTTTGTCTTTGTACGCCACCACAGTGGATTTTAAATGAAACAATCAATACATGTTTGAAGCTTTAATTCAGTTTTAATTCAAGGGGTTTGAACTTAAAGCCATTTTTATACACAGTCTCCCATTTTCAAAATTAATCGGACAAACTAACTTAATTTTAAATACAAGGATTGTTGTTAATATTTGGATGAAAATTCTTTGCATCAATGACTGTGTGAAGTCTAGAACACACAGACATCCCCACATGCTGTGTTTCCTCAACTCAGATGCTCTGCCAGGCATTTACTGTAGCCACCTTCAGCTGCTGCTTGTCTGTGGGTCTTTCAGCTCTTAGTTTTGTATTTAATGACTGAAAAGCATGCTCTATTGGGTTGAGATCAGGTGACTGACTGATTAAAGAATATCCCATTTCTTTGCCTTGAGAAACTCTTGGGTTGCTTTTGCAGTGTGCTGATTGGTTTCTTACCCATTTGCACTGTCCGATTTATTTGGCAGCATATGACTGAATCTGAGCAGAGAGTACAGAAATCTGTACACTTCAGAATTCCTCCTACTGCTTCTGTCAGCAGTCACATCATCAATAAACACAACTGACCCAGTTCCACTGGCCGCCATACATGCCCATACAATAATGTTGCACCAGTATGTTTGACAGATGATGTGGTATGCTTCAGATCATGTGCTTCTTCTTTCCTTCTCCATACTTTCCTCTTCCCATAATTCTAATACAAGTTAATCTGGGTTTCATCTGTTCAAATAATGATTTTACTAAAATGTTAAAGATGTTTTCTGGCAAGGTTTAATCTGGCCTTCTTGTTCCTGAGCATGACCAGTGGTTTTCACCTGGTTGCAAACACTCTCCTTGATTGTAGGCATTCCTTGACTGCATCTCTTGATTGATTCATGAGAGGGTGTCTTGATTGGTTGGATGATTGGTTGTTGGGGTTTTTTTGTTTTGTTTCGGTTTTTTGTTTTGGAGGAAGAGTCCTTATTTGTACTGACATGCCTTTGACCTACCCTAATTTGTAAAATTACAATGAAATCCTAAAAAATACAAGTTCAGCACTTCATATATTATGTCTGCCTCGTTTGTCATGGATTAGCAAAGGGAAGTGACCTCACCACACGATGAAACTAGTTGTCAGTCAAGTGTCAAATTAAGCTTGAGCCTCTGAAAACCGGGGACTAATTCCTGAGCAGTTTATTTTTAGGTAATTCTTGTAAAACCCTTGAATTAAATCTAAAAGTCTGCTCTTCAATCATATTTTGATTGCTGGATTTAAAATCAACTCTGTTGGCAAAACTAAAAAAATTGTCTTTGTCCAAAATATAAAGTGATAACATTCATTTGGAAGAAGAGATTTTTTTTTTTTCAAAAACTAAATAATGCTTACTCTTTTACACAGTTTAACCAGGACTCTACCTTTGGAAAGTCCAGGCAAAAAAGAAGTAAAACAAACTGACATGTTTTCCATCCAGGTATGTTTAAAGAATTTATTTTTACAGTTATTAAAATATTAGAGTCCAGGAAAGAATAGGCTCATAAAATGCAGTTTTATTTGCAGAGATTAAGTAAAAATTGATTTAAAACAATGTTTTGATGGTGAATTAAATTGGAAACATCATTAAAACATCAGTGCACATTATACACAAGATGGCTCCACAGTGGTAAAATAAACCCATCATCGTGAGTTTTACCTTCTTTTACTACTGAGGTTTCATTTCCAGTGATACAAACCTCTCTCTAGTTATGTGATAGGCCTCAATCCAAGATTTTAAAATATTCATACTTCCCATAATTTACTATACCTGGTAAAGTACCTTATTGATTCATGAAAATAATCAAAAGTGTCACAGAACAGTTTAAAAACCCATGGGCAACTTCTTTTGTTTTTTTTATCAAATCTCCTCCATCCTCCCTGATATCAGAAGCAGTGACTTATCAGCAAGAATAAAAGGAAGAGACAACCTCAGCACTGAAATAGGTTTACACTAAAGACAGGGAATCCACAGCAAATAAAGATATAAGTTCTATGCATTTAAACATTGCTTTCACTTTTGGTTTAGGTCTTTTCACTGATGATCATGAAGTGCAGGTAAAGTGAATGTATACAACATTGGTAGAGTTTATATTTAGAGTCTATGTCAGATTTATATTTTTACACTCCTCTACAAATGTCTTTTGGTCATTCCTAGCAAAACTTCCTCAAGGTAATCTGAAGGTTCTCTATTGGAGCAAGAAAACCAACACACCCCAGGACACGGAGACAGAGCCCAAACTTCATTCATTTGATTTGAAGAGCCTGTTTAGCAGGGTGTGAATTATGGTCCAACAAAGGCAGGCTTTTACACTGACTTACTGACAAAACCTAGCCTTTTCCTGCTTTTATGGAGCCAGGCCACACTGGGTAAAGCTGTTTTTTATATCTCATCCTCCTCACATTGTTGATGAACAAGGTCATATGCTGCCAGCTCACTGGCCTGATTGGCATGGAAGGCAAATGGTCTTTTGGGGAGGGAATGAGGAGTTCCTGCACATGCACGCTTGGCTCATGAACAAGGTGTGGAGCTTACCCACATTCTTTGCTGAGGTTTTAGCAAGAAGAAAGACTGTTTTGGCAGACGGCCCCTTTGACTAAGGCTTCCCCTTGGGTTCAAACGGGAGCAGACAAACGCTTCAAGCACTCAGAACTTGGCTTCAATACAAATCCCACAGAGGAACTCATAAGGCTTCTACCACTGAGTCCCCTTTAGAAAACAGATAAGAAGTCAGTGAGACTCTACAGTTTGGTTTCACTCTCCACCATGCGGACCACGATGGTGGGCACATGCACCTTCGAGGTAGAGGCTGATCTATTGCCATCCTGCAGAGAGTGCAAAAAAATGCAATATGATTATCAAACTCTCAGGAGCAGGTCCAGCTATTTAGACAAAAACACAGCCATGGAGAGTTTGGATCTGGATGAAAGGTTGCCATCTTTGTGTGAGAGGAGTTTCTGCCTCAAAGGGAGAGACAGTATTTCTAAGACAATATGATCAGAAAGCATTACAGCCTCTTACATCCCATTACTGGTATAAGTATTGGCTATTTACTGGTCAGCTAAGCAAAAATAGCTGCGCAGAATGTGACTTTTTATCATTTAACAATTTAAATAATACATCAAATAATAAGATATATGCACAATGCATATATGTCAGAGATGTCAAGGTTTGAGTGTAATGGAATAATGCATCCATAAACAGAAATGCTGTGTAGTGTAATTTAAATTCATGATGACTAAAGTGTCAAAGCATAAATTGTTTGGGCAAACACCAAAGTAGAGCAGGAATGTGTAACAGCCCTAAAAATAATAAATCAAGTAGAATACACAGAAGCAGTCAAACGCATGTGCTTTCTCTCCTTTTTTTTAAAAGAACAGTTCTCGTTCTTTCAAATTCATGACTTAGTTTCATAGTTTTCACAACACTGACTTTTTTTTCTAACTGTACAGGGAGTGCTACTATCCAATACACACCCACAGGGTCAATACAAACTCCCAACAGATGAAGCCAAAAAGATATTAAAACAAGTCCTTTCAACCCCATAAGATTCATGGATGGTTTAACTGCAGTGTGAGTACAGCAGTGGCAGAGCACTCAGTGAAGATGGTAGTGTACCTCCACCTCCAACACATTGGCAATGAAATTGGAAAATATAAACCTATGTATGTGTGGATGAATGGATGGATGGATGGGAGATAGACAGACAGATAGACAGATGGAGAGAGAGCGAGAGAGAGAGAGAGAGAGAGAGAGAGAGAGAGAGAGAGAGAGAATCAAGTATGATTTAGATTTTTATTGACATGTTTGCAGAACTATATGATCATATCATGTTGCATAGCTGTGGCTGTGTTGAAGAAGAATAACCCATATTGCACATAATCTAATTTATGGCCCAGACCTGAACTGCTCTCTCGTTGCCTCTCCTTGTGTTCAATGCCTCCCCAGTCTGTCATGTGTTTTGTGTCTACGTGTTACATGTTCCATCGTTAAGCTTGTGTTGTCATGTCTACATTTCTCAGTGTTTCGTGCTTTATTTTGTAGGGTCTAGTGTTTCCATGTTCATTGTACTTAGTTTCACTTACCCCTGTATCGTCATCTTAATTTGTGTCAGCTGTGTTTCCCCAGTTGTTTCCACTTCCCTCATTACCCTTTTGTGTTTTTAAGTCCTCTGTCTTCCTCTGTCATGTGAAGTTTTTAGGTACTTCATGATTCTGTTCCGATCATGCTCATGTTTGATGTTCATGCTTTTCTCATAGTTTGTCACATGCTCCTGCTCTGAATCATGTTCATGTCTTTTTATCATTGTCATCACAGTCTAGTTTTTCCCAGTTTAGGCTTTAGTTTTAGTTTTCACCCCTGGTCGTTTTCCCCTTGTTTTTGGATTTATGTTTTCGGGCTAATAAACAGCTCACTTTTTGTTACACCTAAGTTTTGTCTTTTCCATGTCTGCTCTTGGGTCCGCACCACAAACACACCGGCTGCTCAGCCGTGACAGTACGCATCAACCATGAAGGACCAAGTGACACTCAAGAAAGAGATAATTCAGAAGGTGGAATCGCTATGCAGCGAGTGTTTGGAGCTCTCTGGAAAGGAAGATCGAGAGGAAATAGTTTGCCAGTTGCGGGTATGCGTGTCTAGGTTTCCCTGGTTATGGGAGGCGTTACCCCCCCCAATCACGGACTTCCTCCTCACTACTCTCCGACTCGGTCCACAGCAGCAGCTGCCTAGCGTGTGGGCTGTATCTCCACAGCCCTGCTGTCACGCAGTTTCCCCGTCTCCAGCTGTTATAGTCAGTTATAGTCGGCTCTCTGAGCCTCGCTCCTTTTCTGGACTCACCTTCATCTCCACCTCGGTTGGACCTCCCGTGGCCTGCCTCCTTTCTGGCAAGGATGTGGGCAGAGGATGAGGAGTTCACCGCCACATCACCCTTGGCTCCGGTGGTCAACCGCCTGCGGCTGCCACGCTGTCCCTGC
>VUQG01001358.1:0-18422 GCA_015106755.1 Etia nguti | reverse complement strand
TCAAACGGTTATGGTTTTTATACCGCCATCTGCCACATCCTGCCAGAGGTTGATGCTTCCTCAGGTCCTGCTTCGTCTGGTCCTGCTTCACCCAGGCCTGTCTCGCTGCATCCTGAGGTCAACATGTCGTCTGGACTCACCACTGCTAAGCCCGCCACCGCAAAGCTCCGTCCAGAGCCTGCCAAGCTCCTTCCAGCACCCACCAGGCTGCGACTAGTGCCCGCCAAGCCGCCCGAGGGTCTTTGTCCACGTCCTGCCCATCCACGGCTACCTACCAAGCCACAACCAGCGCACCAGTCGCCTGCCAAGCTCCGTCTGCCACCTGTTAAACCAGCCCATCTGCGGAAACCTGTCAAGCCGCCCCAGGGTCTTCACTCACATTCACACCTCCGTCGACCGCCTGCCAAGTCCCTCGAGGGTCGTCGCCCATGCACGCATCTGCTCCACCGCTGCTTTCCACACGGTCATCCTCTGGACCCCCTTCGCCACAGCCGCCGCTGCTGGCCCCGCAGTCAGCCTCCTGATCTGCACCTTCACCGCCGCTGGCTCTGCGGTCGGCCTCTTGATCTGCTCCGTCGCTTTCCCTGGCCCCATGGTCAGCCTACTGATCTGCTCCGTCACTGCCGATAGTCCCCGAACTGTTTTATTATGGATTCTGGTGCCGTCGACCTACAGGTGGACCTCCCGAAATGTGTGATTATGGACTTGTGTGCTGTAGACCTCCGGGCCGTCCCCTGACATGTTGTTTTTTGGATTTGAATGTGAATACTTTTGTGCATTCACAGCCTTGTGAATTTTGTGTAGAATTTTGAGGTGAAATATGAATTTAATCCATTTGCACTGAATGCACTGTCTATGTAAAGGATTTGGCCTGTCCAATAACTCACATATGTTTGTATTAATGGGGCTATCACATTTCACAGGCAGTCATACTTGGCATCTAATTAATTTGTCACTGGACTATTCATAACACAGTTCAGCCAGAACTATGTGGGTGCATCTCTCTGTGAGGACACTGGTGAGCTACATCTGTCAAACACAGACCATACATTTCTCTTTACAGCAGAATTGAAAATGAAATGGAAATTGCAAACTAAAATTCACCTTTTCCAATATTTAACATGCTAGTTGGCTTGTCCACTGCTGCTTTAGTGAATCCTATCCAAGTACATAGGGAGAGTTGCTGTTCCAAGATTTTCATTTTTGTGCCTGACTCCTTCAGTTCTCTCTCCATGGACTAAATCCTTGGTCTAATTTATTACTGCTCCAACTCTGTCCCAATACATCACAAAGATGAGAGTTTATTTTTGTAATTTTTCCTGCATTTAAAAGAGCAAAGTGTGAGGCAGTGTGGCAGAACCTTTATGAAACCAGCAGAGGTGACATGTTCCTCCTGGAGCAGCAAGCGAGCTTTCTCAAGTTGGCTGTAAGCATTCGCCACATTATAACTCTATAATGTATGCTAAGCTGTGTCTTTATGAAGGCGGTATTAATGGGTGGGGTCTGTGTAACTGCCTTAAACAAGGGATTAGCCTGTCGCTGATGAGTCGGGACTCTGTGATGGGATTATTTACATTGCTCTGGTGGCAGGGCGCAGGTGTCATTAGAAATACAAATCCCCTAATAAATTTCTGAAATGGGGGGAGTTTCTGAAGTAAGGGGTGGATTGAAGAGAGCGCTCCCTGGAACAATGCTTGTGTCATCTGCAGTCTCGCAGAATTTGCAACGTTAATCTGGCTATATTATGAAGTTGAGAGTTAAAAAGTTTTGCTTCACTTTGTTGCCAGAGTGTTTCTTCATTGGCTGAAAGAGAGACTTAACAATGTTCTAATCAGAGGAAATAATAGCCTAGGCTTCAGATGCTGTGAGTGGCTGAGGCACCTGAGTTACAAACTCTTGAAGGGTAAATACAGTAATCCGATCAAACGACCCCAAGTCCTTTCCCTGTTCTCATAATTCCCTGCTTTTAGCCAGGCGCTGGCTTAGCATCACCTCCCTTGGTAAACGCATATATTAACATGCCTTTAATCCTTAACAGAGGGGTGATGATAACACATGGACACTTTAGAGAGAGCACTTATCCTTTTCTTAAGATTAAGCATCATCGCCTTGGCTAATTATGTCCTGTCCATCCAGTAATTAGATATAATTGAGCAACCTTTATGAGATAAGCATATTTACTGGTTGCATTATCAGCTCACATAACAACGGTTAATTTATCTGTTACCATTACTCTCAGCTGAAGGCAGAGGTTTTTTTTATTACGCCAATGTATGAATGCTACACCTTCTTCTAGTAAAATTAGCTATAGCTGATATTGGGCCTTACTGGACTGAAACTAATAATATTTTTCATTACAACTAATCAATCTGTTATTTTAGAGTTAATTCACTGGTCTCTGAAATTATCTAATTATCCAGATTTGATCATCTAATGTCTAAAAAGATGTCTTCAAATGTCTTGTCTATCCACCAGACCAAGCCACAATTATTTATCGCATTGGTGCAGCTAGAATTAGGGAAAAAAATTTTCCCCACAATCCACATCTATCTAATGAAAGAATCAAAAGCATCAAAGCATTTATTACTAATAACCATTAAAACGTGTTATTAGTTATTGTCATTAATTTAATCTGCCATCACCTTTTCTCTCAGAAATCACATCTTTAAAACTCTATATAAATAAACACAACTAAATACTTATACCATGCAAAGAGTGAAAAAGTTTATTGTAAGAAAAAGACAGATTCAGTGAGAACAAAACTTCCAGCAATAATTCAGGGTTCTTGTTTTCTTTCTGCTCGAGGTGATGCTGCATTTCTTTGCTGTTCCCAGGCCAGATGAGGTTCACAACTCAGAAAGACACAGTGGGAAAATAAATACACTTCACAGGGGTGAATGGTACCTCATGTACTGAGGAAAATAGTAGGCAGGATATCAGGGTGTTTGGCAGGTAATTTAGCACTCTGTATACAGTGTCAAACTTTACTGTTGGAATAGCTCAGATGTCAGTGTTGTGAGGGTTTCCCCCTTGCAATTCATGTTTTATTAACTACCGCTCTGCAGCACTGGGAATTTTTGTCATTTGCACCAGATGATTTAGATCAAGCTTTCACTGATCAGAGCAACTAAATTTACTCGTTACAGTCCTGATGATCAAGCTGTGCTGAAAATCCTGCAGACTCAGTTCAGATCATTCAGAATTTCATATTCATGTTTCACTGTACAAATGTAATTTCTCCTTTTCGTGGTACATATCCAAATTATCCACGAAAGCTTGTGTTAATCAAAGGTCCACTGAGCACTAATGCAAATGGAGAGTTTAATTAAGCTTTACTGTGATAAGTGGGACATCCTGGTAATTAATCAAAACTGACAGAATCTTATAGGACCCACGAAAATAATGGTACAAGTTAACATGTATTTCAGATTGTTGCTTAATGCAGTATATCTGTTGGTTAACTGTGATTAGATTTACCTACTTAAACGTTTTGCAGACTGTGTGCAGAAATTAAAATACCATGAAAACCTGAACAGACATTTTATGTATCGTATAATTGCAAACATAACAGTAGTATGAAATCTCTCATATTGTTTTTAGTTATCACAAATTAGCTAAGGACTAATTCACATGAGAACTAGAGTACTGACGTAATTTCTCCCCAAGAAAATCAACCATATAGTCACTAGATATGTATTTAACATATCCAAAAACATTTCTCTTGTTCTGCAAGTGGGACTGGATTACAGGATAAGAAAGAAATGGGTTACTTCCACATAAATTTCACAGTTCTGGAAATCATTTTCAAATGTGTGTCGTCATCAACTTGTCCTTTAAAGTAAAAGGAGCAGAAGAAAATCATTTTGTACAGTCAGACTATGAAAGGGATATTTTGTATCATTTATGTGACTGGAAAGAACTGGAAAATCAACCATGCAACATTTGGGTAAAGTGGTCAAAGTATATATTCAGCAATCATAACAAACACATTGCATGCAGCTTTACAGTATTTCTCAGTCGAAGAGCATCAGATTTATTTTTTCTTCTTTTTTTTTGTGATAATTGTATTTCTGAGATCAGGTAATGTGATTTTTTTGGTGTTTCTAATCATTTATTAAGCTTTTAATTATTATTCCACACTTGTTATAAGTGGTTAGATATTTTTGCATGTTCCATGTTGTGCTTTAATTGTATTTATTATTATTATTATCTTTATTATTATTTTTATTATAGCAAAAAAATATAAACGGAAGTGATAATTTCATATATTGGAATCAGTAATCTTCAGTTTAAAAGACTAAAGAATCTTCAGCAGAAAACCTCTTAATCTAAATGCTAAACAGCCAGTCTGCCAAAAATAAAAATAAACTGCCATTTCATAGGATTCCAACAAAGATAGTATCTGTTAATATGTAGTCATTCCAAAAAAAAAAGAAGTAACAGTTAGTTTGTGATGTTTTTTCTCATGAATGTACAACTGTGGGATGCAACTGTGAATTATGTATATAATTGATAAGTGATCATGTGTACTGTCCGAATAGATTTAAACAAGTACAAATGCAGCAATGGTGATATTAATAATCCAAAATTAAAATCTTGTTTATGTCAATGTGTCAAAATTAGCAATACTGCTTTTGCTGGCCAAAGTGAACTTGCCTTGATGAGTGCATTAAAAAAGTGTATTGTATTTTTGATCCCCAAAGTAAACAATGAATATAGTTGGTCATATTAAGGTATTAAGTGCCATATTTTCCTCTAAAAAACCGATATCAAGAAAAGTACCTCAATCTTCTACTTGAATACAATGATTGAACCCATTTACACCTGCAGATCCATTTAATTAAATGCAGCTGTTAAACGCAGTGCAGATATAGTGGATTTACAAATGAGCCCATATGGTTAGGAATGAAAAAAATGTCATAGACATCCTATCAGGACTGTAGAAACAATCTTTGAGTCATGCACTTTTTATCTGTGCAAAAAGCATTTTGATGTGAATTCAGAATATATAGTTAATAAACCAGATGTTGTTATCAATAATTATGGCAGAATACAGGTGTTCATTTTTGAAAGTGTGGTGCACATTTGATAACCTTTCCATATTAACTTTTCTTGGTGCTAACCTTTAGACAGTGTCTGACAGCTCAGATATGTCTCTACTTCTAGTGAGCTAACATTTCTCAGGATGGGCAATGCTAGTAGAGATGGATATATGAAAGAGATTTTGTCTATGATTATTATCAGTTATGTATAGGATCAAAGACCCAGACAAACATTTTTGTGTTGTTAATGTTCTATTTTGACTGTTAAGATAAATAAATGTATTTATATTGGTGTGTGTGTAGCCTGCTGTAGATGTAGCTACCTCAAGGGCCAACCTGCATTAAAAATGAAAGCATCCAATGCCGTTTCTTTTATGGAGCATCTTGAATGTATTATGAATGTATTGAATGCATTATAACTCTTGATCAGGAATGCTGGCTATGTTCATTCATTCAAAAATGCTCCTGAAACCCCCCCCCAACATGCAATGAGGCTCAGTATGTTTCCCCAACATGATAACATGATATGAAGGGAGTATGTATAAATAGCAAACCACTTCAGGCATGTTTCATATGCCATCTCAATCTCTTTTTATGTCATTTTGCAGCATTGGAAAAGGTTACTGTTGGGGTTAAGGTCAAACTTAGCTTATCCTTAACACAATAAAAGCAAAAAGTCTTTTAGACGCATTAAAAATGAATTGACATTTTTCATTTTTGTAATTTTTGACACAAAACTGGTGTTTCATTTAGTTTTGTGCAGGATACAGGTGTGAGGTACAACATTGATGTTGGTTCATGAGGCCTGGTTCGCAGTCTCACTCTAATTCATCCCAAAGGCGTTCTGTCTGGTTGAGGTCAGGACTCTGTGAAGGCCAGTCAAGGTCTTCTACACCAAACTCAACTTATGGACTTTGCTTTGTGCACTGGTGCACCGTCACGTCGGAACAGGAAGGGCCATCCCCAAAATTTTCCCATAAAGTTGGGAGCATGAAGCTCTGTACACTGTTCTTGAGCTAACAAGCAAGAAGGTAAGAAGGTCTTGGGTTCAAATCTACCTCCCTATGACTGCATAGAGAATCTGGGGTCATGCATGTTAGCTTAACTGGCAGTTCTAAATTGTTTGTTGGTGTCTCTCTGTGTTAGCCCTGTGATAGACAGGGGACCTGTCCAGAATGCCCAGCCTCCTGCCCAATGTCACCTGGGATAGGCTCCACCCTTCATGTGACCCTGAATAAGAAGTTAAAACTTGAGTTTAGTGTTTTTCATATTTTTCCACACTCTGTCAAGTAAATAAAAATACACAAACATCTAAAAAGCTGATTCATTGCAGCTGATAAATAATAATGAAATGAATCTTAAAAGCGATAAAAATGAGGGAACATAACAAATTGTCATTTTGGAAATAAAAACTATGTAACAGCTTTTTAAATAAATATAAACAGATGAGATCAGACTGAAAATGATGTAACAGGGAATTACACCAGAAATATTTAGGAAACATATATAAAATAATTGATAGGCAAAACTATTTAGTATGTTAGAGTGCTCAGATCCTTCATTTGAAGGTATATACTGAAAGCAGTACACATGCTGGGAACATGTGCTGGTTTCTGTATGAATGAATCATGGTTGCAATCGTGGTAATATTATGTAACCTACGTACCTTTAACATCTTATGAACAATATTGAGTAATGATGTTCTGCCAAACTGATTTTCTGTGTCTGTAAGTAAGAATGCTTAAGCATCAAAATTATTCTTTTAAAGCCAAACTGCCTTTTTGTCATGCTGACCACTTTCTTAGCTGTCCTTACACAGCTTTTACACATTAGTGAAGCATCCTTAAATTACCTTAAAGTAATGTGATTATTCGTTAAACATGTTAAAGTTTGGGCGGTTTCCCACCAGTGATACTTTCTGGTATAAGGGCTCGTCATTATTTACCATTTCATGTTTCATAAAATAGACCTTGCTATAGCACTCCACTAGAAATTGTCATTGGTAGGTTAACTAATGAATCAAATGTAGAGTTACTCTTGTCACTTTTATTAATTTAATTAATGAATAAAAGTTAATGGATAGCAATTAATTTTCAGATGTTTGTTACAAGAATATCCATATCTAATATCTAATAACTAGCAGGGTTTTAAAGCATGGCACTTTATTGTTGTTGATTTCTGTTCAAAGCTCTGGTTCTTCCATGCTGCGATCTCAGTGTGCTTACATAACCCCAGCATTGTGATTTGCTCAATCAATAAAGCTTTTGTGAACCATCACTTCAATTCATCTGGGTATGGAACATATTAGATAAACCTGGTTTAATAAAGTTCCAGCTCCCAGTGGTTTCGTTGTACAGCAAAACCCATGCTTGATTCATAATTCTTAAAGTTTCTTTAATCAAATTTTGCCAGGAAATTAAATAGGAACTTAAGCACAGCAGTAGATAATTTTTGCATTTTGCTGCCAATTAGTTAGTTATTACACAGATACCGTGTTCCCAGGTAACAATTCTTCTCACAGTGTTACCTTAAAGTGAAAGAAAACATTAAGGATGATGAAGTTTAGAATTATATTTATATAACTTATGGAACATTATTATTGAAGTTTAGGGTAATTTTGAAAGCTTTAGTCTGATAGTATAGCCTAATAACGTGCACTAATATTACCTCTTTAGTATCACCTAATTATTCCATTAATAGCACTATATTAGAGAGGTTTCAAAGCTCAGTGTGGTTTTAATAAAACCGATTCACTGTTATGATACAGAAGTTAAGAAGGATTAGGTTACTAAAGGTTGCTGTATATTTTATTATAACAGTATGATACTACTAATATATAGTTTAAAAACACTGAATGAAAGCTGCTTATACAAAGATTCAAAATATGCACATTAAAAAAAGAAAGAAAGAATTTGGTTATAGGAGAGTATCGTTTTTAGGAGACACAGATCCTCATGAATTTGTCTATTCCCTCCTCTGCTCTTCACTCTTCCTTGATATTCTATCGGTGCCAGCAGTTGCCATAGAAACATAACTTTATTATCCAACTACCCTTTACTACCTTGTGGGAAATATCTTTGTCCGCTTACAATCTAATTATGTTTGTATGAATACTAAACTGGCTCTTGAAAAACTGGTGTCAGATGCAATATCACAACTTCCCGTGAAAGTACAAATAAAAGAAATTTCTAATGTGTATTTTTAGCAGACTTGCATCTTTGTCTCCTATTCCCTAAGGAGTATATAATCTTGATTTTAATCTATTGTACTTCTTCTTTAATTTGCCATCTTAATAAGCTCCTCTATCATGCCATGCAGAAGGATGTGACTACTTCTGGAGGTTTTTCATCTGTCTTAAACACAACCACTTATCACCTGTAGTAACACATAAAGTGTAAATAAAAAAACAAAGTTATCACTAGGATATGAGTAAAATGAATTCTTCCTCATAATTTCCAGATGAACAGAAATTAAAGTACAGAGTGCTCCCTAACAGACAAATCACAGAAACAGCAACAGCTTTGCACTCCAATTGAAAAATATGGCAAATAACCAAAATGAAAACAGCAAAGTGTGCAGCAAATCCAGTAACATGGAGGAGGGAAGTGATAGACCTAATATGACCTAGAACCAACTAAAAGTTTTCCTGTTAAAGCTCATTGGCAGGCAGTGAGAAGAAACCAAGGCCAAGAGAGAAGAGCCAGAGCTTAGACATCCCAAGAGGGCAGCAGAAGGCAGTAGATGTGAAAATTCCACTTCTTCAGCCTTGTTCTCTCTGAGGCATTTCTTTCTGCCTCTCTCAACAACTGCTTTGCCATCTACTTCTACAACAATGCGAAAATGATAATAAACTTTATTTACATGGAATGCAGAAGTTTTATAAAAGTTTTTTTAAAAAACTCATGGATTATAAGGAAGATCTCTGTGCCACATTCATGACAGGTGTGTGCTGAAGTCCAAATACTTTCACTGGAAATTGATGGCTCAGCGAGAGACAGCCTGGCTTTTGATCAAAGCATAGCAGCTGACATCTCAGCATATGCTGGATGAATTATTAAAAATACAAGTGACCCCTTGTGAAGAAATAAATTGCTGCTCCTCCCGCATACCCATATGCAACACGTCGGGTCTCGAGGCAAAGTAGAGGTTATTTTTTATTAGCTTAAATCAGAACGGCAGCCTGTCACTCCAAACGGATGTGCCATGGAAGGCTGATGCTTGGCTCAACATCTGTAGAAACATTTTACCGTTAACTTCCAAAGGGTTTTTCAGGAGGGAATACTATATTAGTCAGAATCATCAAAAACTTCAGTGAAAGAGATGCACCACACATTACCACACATTTTTTTAGATGATTTACCTGAGTTAAAATTGCAAATGTATCAAATACTAATATGACTAAAATGTACCATTACCTTGAGCTTACATTTTACTAGATACAATAAAGACATAAATGTACCGATTTCCCAAAGCTAAAGCGGACTTGGTTTGATAAACCTCGCTATCATTTGTAATAACCTAGGACCCTGTATTTGCAGACAAAATTTGACTGATCTGAGTAAAGTTGATAATCATTTCAAGTGCACAGTGATGTTGGATAAGTCACAAGGGTTGTGTGAAAGGTTTGTCATATATGGGCTGATGTTAATGTTAAAGTTCATAAATATAAGTCCTTGTGGAGAGGTCATAGATGGGAAAAAAATAAACACCAGTTCAATTTTTATTTAATGATTAGGTAATTTAGGTTAAAGTAAATTCAAAGTATTAATTTCTTTAATATTATCTTGTTGAATGTACTATAAAAAAAAATGTGTCCAATGATGTGAAAACAGTTCGACAATATTAATCGGGTCTGAGCCAAATCACAGAGCGTTTCAGCTCCTAGTCTAGCAGTCACATCCACAACATGCATTATTATATAGTAGTTCTAGTTTTGGCTTTGGTTTGTTGCATTTTCCTAACTGAAAAACCAAATAATCTAATTATTGAGAAAATAATAACTAAAACAGCCCTATTGACAGCTGCCTCCACCCCCCACCGTGCAATTGAATGAATGAATGGACAAAAATGAAATGAAGGAAGAAAAATGCAGTCGTTTTAAGTACGTTCCTGCACTCACTTTGCTTTTCTCACTTTACTCACTTTGTAATGCAGAGAGAATTATTAAACTGAAAAAACATACTGCTGCCAGCTGAGCTATGGTTGTAGAGAACAGCTCTGTTGCTACACTGAACTTTTTACACCAGAGGCCAGATGTACAAACAATCTCTAATGTACCAAAACCAAAGGTGTGTTTGGCTTCCTAACACACCTTCCTAAGTTATTTAGATTTTAACAGTGCTAAACTTTATCAGGCTCGTTATTATTATTAGTATAGCTGCTTTTTCTGTACTATGCAGCTATACAGTCTACTTTTCATTGTGTGAACCGATGTGCTTTTTTTTCTCTGCATGGGTTCTTTGCGCTGAACCTACAGTGCTGATAGCCTGTGTTACTTTTTTCCATTAATAGTTTTTTCTTCTGTTTGTGATTCCAAAGCAGACAGGTTGCAAAATAAAATACATTTCTTTTCTACACTTCTCTATGTATCAGTTTCACACTTAGTGATATTGCATTTTCTCTTTCTTGTTCTTTTCATTGCTGTGTCAAATAACTTGCGGTGCAAACAGTGATTTTCTGTGCAACTGATGAAATTAATGAAATAAGGGAGTGTATGCATCCAATCATGGCCAAAAATGGAAAGTGGAAATTAGGTTT
The DNA here is from genome assembly GCA_015106755.1 of Etia nguti. Classification (NCBI taxonomy): domain Eukaryota; kingdom Metazoa; phylum Chordata; class Actinopteri; order Cichliformes; family Cichlidae; genus Etia; species Etia nguti. The sequence continues at coordinate 7,623 of VUQG01001358.1, read as the reverse complement.
GTACATTGTGGAATACTTTTATAAGACAGGAAAATCAATATGCACAGTTGTAAAAATCTGAATGTTTATACACATTTCTGTCTTTGTATGTACACACGGTTTTAGAGCCAGATGTCGCACAGTGGTAGTGGTAATTTTCAACCATATTCCCATTCCTCCCTCTGTAAATCGCCACCTTACTGTGGTGAGGGGTTTATGTGTCTCAGTGATCCTTTGTGCTATGTTGTCAGAAATGTTTTGCCCAGTTAGGGTCTCCAAAGCCAAATCAGAGGCCAGAAGAGCAATTCTCAAAACTCCTAAAGTGAGAGAACAGTCAAGGGACCCATTTACACTGTCTGGCAACAGGGTTACAGAACCCTGCCCTGGAGCTCAAGGGAGAGCACCTGGTGGCTGCACCTTAGCCCACGGGGCTTAGTGGCACAGCATGGACCTGCCCTCTTGTGCACACAGTAGGGGTCAGGTGAAATGTTTGTTGGCAATGTGTATTTAATGCCTTTTGAAAGCCAATGGGAGAGGCCCTTTGGGGTCCATTTGCCAGCTGGCGAAACTAGCTCTTGAGACAAGGGTTCAGGCTCCTTACCTCACCGGTGGGTATCTCCCCCAGTTTGCTGCACCATCATCCTAGGAATGGTGCACTGAGAACATCTAGCAGAGGCCCTGATTTGCAAGATCTTCAATTTCCACCTTAACAGCATTCTGAGGGAGGCTGGGGACATTGAATCAATATTCACACTTCCATTGCTGAGGCAATCTAACCACAAGGTGAAGCCTGCCATGGTAGTAATCCCCAAACCAGATGTTGGAGGTGAACAAAGCTGTCAAACTGAAGAAGGAGTCCTATCAGGCTTGGTTAGTGTGTGGGAGTTGGGAACTCAAGTAAAGTGCAGCTCTGGCAGTAGCTGAAGAAAAAAACTGAGTGGGAAAGGAGTTTGGTGAACAAGACTTTCAGTCAGCCTCGAAGCAATTCTGGCAGACCGTCAGGCAATTCAAAAGAGTAAAGCTGTGATCTACTCACATTGTGTTCAGTCTGGGTGTGGTGCTGCTTACTTCAACTGAGGATGCAGTCCAGCAGTAGAAGAAATACTTGAAGGATCTCTTAAATCCATAGGCTTCCATAGAGAAAGCATAGTCTGGTGATCAGGGGGACGATGACTGGGGATGAGGTCACTGAGGTAGTTAACTCCCTGAGGTGGATGGTGATCTCCAACCTTTCCTCTAGAGCAATTGCACTACTCTGTCTCCCTGGGAAGGTCTACAGAGGAGAGTCCAGCTATCAGTGGAACCTCAGATTCAATAGGAGCAATGACAAACCCTGGACCAACTCTATCATCTCAAGGATATTCAAGAGTGCATGGAAGTTTGCCCCACCAGTCTACTCCGTCCCTTGGTGTATCTTGTGGGAGATGCTTCAGAAGATCAAAGTATTTGGGCTTATTCAATACATGTCCTACCTGGAGGAGGCCCCATGGATGGATGGATGGATGGATGGATATTCACATTCTAATTATTTATAAGCAGTGGGTAGCGTCATATAACCACTAGGGGACCAGGTCCTGTTCTCCGGACTCCATCTTGGCCAAGTATTCCTTATGTCCAACATGTATGTTATTTGGGGTGGTAAAAACAGTTTGAACAGAGTAAACAAACTCATCACTTAATGCATAAACCCGGGATCTTCTTGCTGTGAAACAACAGTGAGCCATTGTACCACCCAATCCCTGCCTGTATATTTATACCCTCGTCCTGTGAGTGTGACTTCATGTGGAGTGACGCTCTGTAGAGAAGATTGAGCAGGGAGAGACGTTTTTGGAGAAGGGCCAGAGTCAGAGACAGTTGGCAGTTTCACAGAGATCACTTAAATATTCAGATAATCAGTGCTTAAAGTTTTGGAGATGAGGTGTGTATGTGCATGCGATTACACCTATCATCATGGAAGTAGCTAGTGGGCTCTTTGGACTAATAAGAACACTTTGGCTGTCGTAGGAGGTTTGACAATGTCTTCTGTCTTTTTCCATGCATATATCATAACTAAGTACTAAATACTTAAATGAGAAATGATTGTCCTGTCGGTATGCAGAAAACTGTATTCTGCATGAGTGGTTTTATCTGAATACAAGTCAAGGTTATTTATCAATGTTGATAAAAACTAAACATTGAAACAGACCTTTTTCCAGGTCTCTAAGTTGCTCGATAAATACATATCTGAAACCTGATGTTGGGCATTAATGCAGTGTGGCAACACTAGTGGAAGACCTCCAACACAGGCACAGAAGTGTACACGATTATAATTTATGCAAAGTGAAAAAATGACCATATGTCTGCCATAAGAGTAATGGTGAAGCCTGAGCTTGCTCACAGAGGGAATTGATTGCCCTTCTGTTGTTAATCAGCAGTTGTTTTAGAGGTTGTGTCAGATGGCACATATTCTGGCTTCATGCTGGAGAAAATATGGGTGTGCATATAAAGATGACTTCATAATCCAAACCAAGTGAACCTAGCAAGAAAATCAAAGGAAGCAACTGGTTTAGTGGATTCAGGATCAGCCACCCTGCCTTTCTGGCTGCCTTTGAAAAGCCTGGAACTGCTAAAAGATGCCTGACAATACTTCAGAGGGAGCTGCCAGAAGCACACCTGTCTCGATGGAGTCAGGCACACTGCTCTCAGACAGGATCAGACAGTAGGCTTACCAAGATATGGGTGTAAGTGGGTGCAATTTGTAGCCTTGACTGCCATTAGTCTAGAATGCATTTGAAGCCTCCATCACAAATGATCCAGCTCGACTCATCAAATCACCCTTGCAGGTTGCGAAACTGGTGTGAGAATTGTTCACTTTTGCAGCTTCTCTCGGGGCCTCTGTAGGAGGGAAGGCACCTCAACAAATAGATGTGCTATAAATTGTGAGGAGAAAAGGTCTGACAGATGAACAGATGGGTTCAGTATATTACTCTCTCTGCCTGTCCACCTTCTGCTGATGAAGTGAGGTGAGAAGCTCAAGAAGAGGTGAAGGGAAATGATCTGTGTCAATGCATTAGACCAAATTGCTCCTTCACCTGAACATACAAATGAGGCCCAATGGTGTGAGCTATGCCATAGCAATTAAAAATCTCATGCTTTGGGGTTAGATCTCTTCCTGCCTCTGAACTCTCCTGAGTTCAGAGCCCCAGCACAGACACAATGCAATCTCTAGTGTAACTAATATTCGCAGCCTTATTAAACCAAAGGACTTAAAACAAACAAACAGCTTTGCACAGTCCCAACTGCAAATATATTTGAGGCAGAAGTGTGTTTTATCCAACTTTGATGGAGGTTAAATTATTTGGAGTGAGATAGCAGCTGTTCGCAATTTATTCCTATCATTAACTCACTTTAGAGCTTCTGCTAGTTTCCCATTTTACTGTAATTTAAATATTATATTTTATATATTATATTACATTTTAATACTAAACCATGTGAGCAAACAACTTGTGTATGCCGAGTTGTTTTGTTTTGGTTTTTTGGATTACTGGTCCATTCTTTCTATGTGATGGATCTTAACTACCAAAAATCCCCATCCCCCCCAAAAAGGGTTCCTTTTGGACAAGTCATGAAGTAATGGAGTACATGACAACAAACCTGCATACAGACTCACAAAGTACAACAAGCAATCAATCATGCATAAAAACAACAACAGCTGCCGGGCAGGAAAAGGAAAAGGAAAAAAAAATGCACACTAAAGCCAATTAATTAAAACATCCCCAACAGCACTGGAAGTATTGGAAGTAAGTGAAAGTTCTGCATTCAGTAAAAGTCCAAAACTGCTAAAAGCCTAATGCAGTGCAGGTGCACTGTCAAAGTACTCATAAAGAAGAATGACTATTGTCAGAATATTATTATAGGTGCATAACAACATGGGAATGTCAATATTGGTAAGACTATTTGAAATATTTAAAGTAAATGTTCCAATAACTTGAAAATGGGTATTTTAAAAGTTCAGGATTTCCCACTGTCCACTAGAAGTATAACATGGCATATAGAGAATTACTGGTACTTCCAAACTGTATATAGTTATACTTGGTACTTTTCGCTACAACTCAGTAGAAACTCAAACATAATAAAAAGATGTGTCAACAAACCTCCAGTGAGAAAACATCATAAACTATAGCTTTAACTATAAATAATACAACATCACTGATGTGGCTCCCTCCCCACGCATTTTTATTGTTGTTGGTTTGTTTGTGGGGCATTTTTGTTGCTTTTTTAATCTCAGTCATTTAATAGTGTGTCAAAGTCTTGTCCCATATTTTTATTTAATGACCAGTTAACAGCTATAAAGTTAATACGTTGATTGATTCATAATACAGCTATAAATTCTATCTGAAAATGATGAGTAGCAAGCCGCGAGGGAGAAGATGTATCACTCTGTTGGAGGTACTGGAACTACAAAAACACTGCTGGCAATAGAGTGATGTCGCAGAGTAGCACTTCCTCCCTCACAAACAATGGCCGAGTACAGAAATCGGCTTACACAGAGAACAGCAATCCATTTCATTTTATACAGTCAAGTTACAGACTCGCTCTTGTGCACCTTTAATTTTAGCTGGATGTGAAACGATATGCTTTCACTCTATGCTGTTTTAAGGGCGAATAGAGCTTCAACAATAGCAGGGATCATTGTTTCATCAGATTTACTGCAGCACATACTGATCTATTAAAATACAACCGAATCATTCCTGAAAACAATCCTTGGCAATCGCCTGCATGAGCTCTACTGTTACTTGCAGCACTCAGCCTGATGAAAATAGGTTGGGTTTTTATTTTTTGGGAAGTGAACTTGCTGATCTCACACAACCTTTTTCAGACTTGGCCTCCTTCACAGACACATAATGATGCGCATTCACATCTGATTCACATCTGGGAGCTACCATGCACAGAGACATCCTCCTTATATCAGCCACTGAGTCTTCAGTGCAGAGTAGTTAATTGCCTTGCTCAAGGGCAGCTCAGCATTAGGTGGTGAGAAAGAGAGGGTAGTTCTTGTTCATTCTCCCCTTCAAGGTGCTGGTGGTATCAGGGGTTTAAACCAGTAACCTTCAAATCATGGGCCTATTTCTATATACTTTAGGCTACTGCAGGCACCAGAAATCTCAGTGCAATTATTGGGTCATGAAGATGTGCCTCACAGAATTTTGAATGAGAGCAAAATATGCTTAATTTTTCAACTTTGTCAAATCATTTAAGGAGATGAGGCAGTGAATTTAATCTGCTCGTCATAGGGAACCGTTTCACTGATAGCTTCTGACAACTGGAATATCTGTAGCTGACTGAAAGGTTCATCATCAATCTTAAAGGATTGTAACAAACAGGAGGTTGTAGAAGTGCTTTTATTTGGAAACGGGTTGAAGATGTTCTACAAATTTCTTCTGGTGGATATTAATGTCGAATATAAACAGTGTGGAATACAAAATTTGCATGTGGATTGAACGAAAAATGTGTTTTCTACGATATAAAACAGCAATCTAAACTTGGGAATAGTCTTGCACAAACTTTAAGTAAACTCGCCATCATATTGATGTTTTTCTTATCTGGTTTTGATGAATATATTTCCTTAGAAACTCAGTCTGATAAAGAAAGAAACCGAGCCTATAGTCCACGGTAAATTGCTCAATCGTGTAAACATAATGCAAATGTTTTCCCTCACTAGAAAATAGAAGCATGCAGTCCGTCTTCAACCAAACTCCATCTATTCAATGATGAAAGTGTGTCTCCCAGTGATGTAGGTGGCTAAGTGAAAATAAAACAGTTATCGTAAAGGTGAAGTGTAAACACAGAAAAATAAATATATGATTGGGTCCAGAACAACATTGTCTGTCATAGCTTGCCAGTGGGTTGTGACTGATTTATAGCTGAGTGATAAGGCGAATCAAGAGTGCCAGTGCAGAATACAGCATCCTACTCTATCAGCAAACATGTCAGCTCGCCTTTGTACTTAACAGGGTATACTGGCAGTGAAATAGAAGTTTGTTTGTAGAATTTATCTTTGTACTCGGAGAAGGAGGAGAGAACTCATAATTTCTCTACCAAGCTGTTACCTCAACTGGCAAGGTCAACAACTACAACAAGACAAAGAAGATTCTGTGGACTGTCGTGACAAAAGTGACTGAGTGACTGTTGCAGCTACAGTAAAGCCCTTGAACTAAGCACTTAATATTTAATTTTAATCTTTGCCTGGAAAACACATGATTTTCCACTGAGCCTTTGAAAGCCCTGAATTATTCTCTTTTATTACCATATCAGATTGATATAATCATATGCTTTTCTTAATATTCAGTTTACAGCTGTATATATGTCTGAGTCATGGGGTAATGTAATAAGAGTCTTTGGGATTCACTTAGCTAAAACAATAACTCAGTTTTGCAACTTAATATTGTCTCTGTGCTCACACGTGACGGGCACATAAAAAAAAAATTCTACTTTTTCAACATTAATAGCACAACGTTTTCAGGAAGGAAAGCATAATGACTACGTTATTAAATTTGTTGGTTTAATGGCTGACCTAGGCTACGACATGCAGTATTTTCAAGTTTACACGCTGCACACCGCTGAATTATATCCCGTTAAATTGTGTTAAATTGCCATCATTTAACACAAGATTTCTACCACCAAAGATCATTTAGTGGCATTTATTAGCAGCTTTGTGGTGTTAACAATATATTACTTTTTTTTTCTAATTGCAGTGTATGTCAGTCAGCACTAATGAATAATGGTCTGTGGATGTGAAATGAAACTCTGAGATTGTTTATTCCTTCGGGTGACATTTACCCAAATGCCACATATCTGCGCTTCTATGAGACATGTGGTATGTAAATGTAATTTCCATATCACTGTACAAATGCCTGGCAAATATCACTAAACAGGACACTTTCTCATTTATTTTTTTCACTTGCTATTCTTAAAATGACCATGAGTGGGAATTCTATTTATGGAGGCCTTGCTTTCTATTGGTAATTTCATTAGTATTTATATGTAGCGTGTGTGATAAGGATTCTGAAAGGGACTCAGGCGCAGGCCAGGTTTTCCGTTATGTGAAAGACAGTGCGTTTATTTACAGTGGACACAATCACCAAGTGGCTATATACAAGGTGCAGGGGAAAGGGGTCCAGGTCGCCAGGGTCCGTGGGGAAACAGGGTTTAGGGAAAAGGGTGCTCCACACTCTCTGTACAAAGCTCCGAGTCCTCCTCCTCTGCCATTCCTCTCGTACCCAGGTTCCAGAAAAGATCTACACACAAAAGGTCAGGTTAGGGGGATAGTCACAAAAGCTATGAAGATTCAGATCTGCCGATGCACAAGTTGACTGACGCTGATAGCTCAACGATCCAGCGAAGACTAGCGTAGATCCGCCATCTTAAGTAGCACTGTAATCAGCTGGGATCAGCGGCTGGTGCGGTGATGAGAGCAGGTGTGTAGGCCAGCAGCGGGAGCCCCCCAAAGAGCATCGCCGCGTCGAAAGAGAGAGCGAGAGGGGGAGAGGGAGGAGGGAGAGAGCAAAAAACCAAAACAAACATATTGCCTAATAAAGGGTCGACCAGCGAGGCACAGGGACCATGACAAGTTCAGAGAAACCATTAAAAGCCCCGATAAGTGGA
>VUQG01001357.1:20298-37682 GCA_015106755.1 Etia nguti | reverse complement strand
TGTCAAAATATTTACTCACTTGATTAAATATATATATATATATATATATATATATATATGAGTGTATGGTGCATAATCTTTAAATTCAGTGTTAATGTTCTGACACTTTAGATGAGGATACCAACAGAGCTGTCTTTTCCTTCTCACTATCCTATCACCTCATGGAAATGGTGTTTGGCAGTAAATGAGCTACATTTTCCATAAGTCCACTCTTTTGTGCGCGTGTGCGTGCGTGCGTGCGTGTGCGTGCGTGTGCGTGCGTTCGTGTGCGTGTGTGTGTGTTGGAAACCATCTCCTCAAGTTGTCAGTATAACCTCCCAGTGCCCTGTGTAGGCCAGTGGGAGCAGCTGCACACATTCAATTTGCAGATGCTCCGGTGTGTTTTCCTCCATTTCTTCTTTTTCTGATTATTTTTTCCTCGTTTCAATATCTTTATCACATAATTCATCCCATCTCTGGGGTTCGTTTCAGCATTATGTTTGGTTCGTGTGGACCTTGCTTTTTCTTAATTCTGTTATATAATTCTGTTCCTCTTTTTTTTGTTGCCCTCCTCTCTCCTTTTATGTGCGACAAGTACACGGACACAAAGTGCACACAGACAAGCACACACTGACTGAAATAGTCATTTGATAACATTACAGTAGCTATAATTAAACCCTTGATGGAGGACATCAAACCGCACAGCCAGCTGTTGTGTGAAACAGACAATTGGAACCTGCACCCCTCCCTCCACCCGCACACACATACACAATCACTGTGGCGGCCAGGTCCTGGGCCCAATGCAATATTTTCCAATTTTCTCTAATTGTGTGAGAGTGGTAATCCAAGGCAGCCTATTGTATATTCCACCCCTCCACTGCCTGCCCTATATGGACACTAACTCCACAATTAACTTACCAGACCTGGGTCCCAAATCAAATCACTGCCAGCATCTATTACTACTGCCTAGCAACACTTTCCAACATGCTGGTTGCATAAATGTCTTTTAAATTAGATCGTCTGAATGTGAGAGTGTGTCAAATGTGTTATTGTAGTTATTTTAAGTTTGACTGTGTTCTTTGATGTGGTTTTCTCTCCTTGACATCATTTCCCATCCTTTTCTCATCTCCTGCCTCATTCTCTTTTCTCCGAATCCCTTTTTCCCCTACTATCCCTTTTCCATCCATGCCTTCTTGTTTTTCTTGTTTCCACCTTGACTTTGCTGCCTCCACAGATGAGCAGCGTGAAGCGGCTGCGTCCTCGCCTCAGCCACATCCTCTTCCGGCTGCAGTTTGAGGAGCACGTAAATAATCTGCGACCAGATATTCTGGCTGTAAACGCCGCATGTGATGAGGTCAGGAAGAGCCGCTCCTTTGGCCGCTTACTGGAGCTGGTGCTGCTACTGGGGAATTACATGAATGCGGGCTCTCGAAACGCCCAATCATATGGCTTTGACCTGAGCTCCCTTTGCAAGGTAAGGGTTGAAATGCTGACCTTAATTTCAACTGTTCACACACAGTTTGTAGTCAGTCATCCCTTCAGTGTCAAATGTTCAACAGGAGTGATGCTAGTTCAATAAACTTTCTCAAGAGATACACAGCTGTGTTTGCAGTTGGAGTTCTGTAACAAAAATAAAAAAAATTTTTCTTTACTGACCTGAACTAAACGATTTTTTAGGCCCTTAGTTGAAGCTAGCCTGATAGATTCCCCTTATTTTCATTATTGCAGTCTCATTTTATGTCCTGAAAAACCTTGAGTTAAAATGCTCATTTGCTATATGGATTGCTTTTTTCTGCCAAATGTACAAGCCAAGACCGTTAACAGTGATTAGACTAAAGAAAGGGTCGGTGTACATTATGGGATTCATGTATATCTGTGTTTATGCCATTAGACTACTACATGTAGCAGTGTCTCTGTCTTTGGTCACCTTGTCTGAGCCTTATCAGTAAACTGATCCAAAGCAGCTGCTGTAATGAGACATTTTATTTTAAACCATTTCATTTGATTGAACACTATCAGAGTTTTCGCTATCATTTGGCCTCTATCAAAGCATTTAAACCCACCGAGTACTTTAGTCTCATTCTTCTGCCCAGAAAAGATAACTGAAACTCAAACCACTATCCCTTTTGAAAGTTCACACAACCTCCCCGCAGCAATGCTTGTGCTTCTTGGACAGAGACGTAACCAGCACCTGTAACTCAGGATTTTATGCGGCATGAAAACAGAACATAAAGTTTGTAATAGTGACGGGAAGAACGGGGTGCAAGACTCCTCCAGTGGTTACATTACAGCTGTTGGCACACCCACTGCGGTTTCCACAGTAACGAGCACTGCTGTCATTTGTCACTGCCACCTCTTTACCCTCCTAGACTTGGATGCTGATGTTCATATAAATACAAGTGCAAATGCAAACACTTATACGAACATGATGGATTAGATGCATTAGCATGACAGTAATATCAGTTAACAGGAGACTGTTAAGGATTTAAAACAGTAGTTTCTTTTGTCTGCATATGTAGTCTGAAGGAAGGTTTACGTTGATATCACAGGCAGGATATATAGAGGAAGACATCACCTTCGCCCCATACCCCGAGTTTGACAACTTAATTCCACGGCACACTCCACAGCACAGGAAAATTGCATCCATCCCAACTGTAAAAGGGAAAATGTTTACATTGTCATCTACGATTACCATCCATCTAAATTCAAAGAGGGACCTTTTGTGAGTGAGCACTTGAAACTTTTATTAAAAAAAAAGGGGGGACTGGGGAACAGAAATGAAAAGAGAGATGAGAATGTTTGATTAGAGGAGATAATACAAACATGATTAAACCCAGCGGGTCTGAGTACACTGCTGTCTACCAATAGATCACCTAGAGAGATACACTGCAACACACTCTGCAGGAGGCATGTTTGGCGGGGATGCTGAGAGACATCTTGGAATTAGCCTGTTTAATAAAAAAAAAAAAGAGAGAAAAAAAAAACAATGATGGAAATTTATCAGAGAAATGTAAAAATTTTTACTTGTGGCAATAAATGGGCACCAAGTGCAGGGAGCAGGAACACATCTGCTACATAATCACGAGACATAAAATCATCTGTGGCACTGTTAACACTCAGCATTTGTTAAGCTAGAGCTCAGAACTGCTTTGAGTAAGTACAGTAAATGAAGGACAATGACTTCTTTTTCCAGTTACCAGACAGCATATTTACCTACATTAGTACTTCTGATTTCAAGCATGAGTACATCGAGCCCTGCGCTGAACCTTTTTTTTTTGTTAGCATCAACCGCAAAAAGTGATCTAGGAAAAAGTGCACTACTAACAGTAGTTTGTAGGTCTATTGCAAATTAGCTGCTCACCTACATCAAATTAAATAACATGGAGACGTATCTTTGATGCTGCTTTCACCCTTCTTACTGAATAGCAGGTGAAGCTCTGTACACATGTCAGGTAGGCTGGCGTGCAGCTTTTGGTCAACCAGTGATGCACTCACTTAGCCAACTGACTAAGAAAAGAGCAATTTATTAAACCCCTAATGTCTTGCATTTAATAAAAGTCCCATCTTTCACCCCTTTTAACTAGGATATCCACAAAGTGTGGTTTTCATTTTGTAGCTCAAAATGCTGCCCATTTTCCTCTGCGTGTGTATCATGATTCCTGCCATAGCGACGAATACTGTGAAACTAAGGCCAAAAGGATGTTTTTTTACATACCATACCCAGATTCTATTATTATATGGTTCAACAAAAAAGTTCTGTGACTTTGCCCATCAAAAGCAAAAACTGCATCTGGTTTAAATTTGTCTGATGTACCTTTTAAGGGTCGGGCCGTTGTGAAGGGGCGCACCGCCTTTCGGCACTCTCGCAAAGATTTGATCACTCCCTGAAAGCCCCTTTCTAACAAACTGCATGTGTGTATTCACAGTGTGTGCTCTTCTGTTGTGTCAAAACTGCAAAATGTGGCACAAAGCAGCAGTGCGCTCAACTCTGAATCCTAAACATGCATACGGTGCCTGGTCTAAATAAAATGTGAAAGCACACAGAATAGCAGCACAGCATACTTCCTAACACGTATTAACTATCAAGACGAACGCGTTTCATCTGTAAGCCGACATCAGGACAAAGTGGGGTGCGCAGTGAGTGATGATTGTGTTTTAAATGCACTGCGGTGAGGTGCGCAACTCTTGTCACCTGTAATGATCTTCAGTCTAGACATGCACAAGATTTCCAGGAGCAATTCAAATGTAACGGGAGCACTGGCAGCGCTGCATTTCAGAATGAAATGACCTTGAAAGAGAGAGAATTTAAATTTAAATTGGCTAAGGCTTTTGTATTTATGTGCAGACTTGGAAAAACTTTTTGATCCTACCTCATATAGATGTAGCCTTCTAAGGGCTGTTGGCTGCTAACAAAACCTCAGAGTTGACCGCATGTTTGAACCAGAATTGGATCCAAAAGAAAGAGATGATTGGATGCAGTTGTCTTACCACTTGTTTATTTATTTGTTTAAATGTATTTTTTTCAATGTTATCTTTTTATAGATGGTTATATTTAGATATATTTGTAACTGTGCTTGTGCTGGATAAATCTTGCTGTTTACATTACTGAGGGCGATTTAAATGTTGAATATGGGTTGTGTGCACTTCTCCGTAAAGTGAGTGTTTTAGACCTGCTTTATACTCTAAAGAATGATGAATATCCCAACCTTTAAAGTATGGAACCTTTAATATGACAGGTATATGGTGTGTTATAGAAACATGACATAATTTCTGACTTTAAAATGTTAAAGTAAGACAGATTCAGCAGATTCATGCATGCAAACACATTTATTTAGCAAGTGAACAGTGTCTGTGCTTTAACAGGGTTAGACCTAACCTGTGACATTTTATTAACACAAACTCTGAGCAACATGCAGAGTCACTTTTCCCCTGTTAGAGCATTTTTTTATTGCCCTGTTGATACTTTTTATTTTTCAATTTATTGTATTATTAAATGTATTGTATTATTTACTTATTGTTAAATAAGCTGCATAAATGCACATATTTTATATATCCATGTTTCACAACAGCTAAAGGACACCAAGTCAGCAGATCAGAAGACAACATTACTTCACTTCCTGGCACAAGTATGTGAGGAGGAATTTCCAGAAGTGATCAAGTTTCTTGATGACCTAGAGCACGTGGATCGAGCTAGCAGAGGTAATATTCTTAAACACCTAGATGCAAAAACTTCTCAACTGTACAATAAAACTGTTATTGGACAGTTGTGATATATTTTCTAAGTCTCTAAAAGCACAATTTTTATAGTACAGTACAGAAGCCATTTTTCACCTGTTTACCAGCATATTTTTAAGCATGCAAGAGTCAGCTGCTACTTGATAATTTTAATACTGTCTACCTTCCACTTTCTCTGAGGTGATATCACAGTGCTGCTGTTATTTTGGTCCCCTGCTGTCAACCCAAGTTTTTTAGCTCTCACATGGTTGCATGGCTTGAGTTTCATCTACTTCCTACCAAGCTGAGATTTCTAGTGTTGTTTAACAGCAGAGATTTGGCAACTAGTCTAAATTGGTCATCTAAGAGGAGAGTTATTATGAGGAAACGATGGGCATACAAACTATTAACTTTTTTGATATTTTCTTTTCTGCAGTTAAAGAAGAAAAGGATAATGATGGCATAATCTGTTCATGCATCTAAGCATAATTAAATGTGAAGACTGAAGAATTTATTTAGAATAATGCCCGATATGTGATTGTGGCAATTAAGCACTTGATCTGGATGATAGTAAATGATAGGAGCACTCAACCCCATTAGAAGATAATGCGATATGGGGTTACGTTTTCAGCTTTTGTCTTGCTAATATGGAATTTACCATCTGACCTCACCTGCCCGATGTCCCTCGCTCACTCACAGCAGTTATTATCATGCATCCGTTCTTGTCATGGTTAACTTAGACTTTCCTCTCTAGATCATTTTTCATACCCCTTTAGTGACTTTTGTTCCGAAAAAACAAACACCAAATCCATAGACAGAAATGCAGGAATCTTTGAAGCACCTCTCTCCTGGTCTTCTCCGTTCAGTGAGTGACAACGAGCGGCAGTGCCCGTCAATAAGATGTTTGCACATGTGCAGTGTTGTTTTTGTGGTTTGTTAGCCAGAAGGAGGATGCCCACTGAGCCCATCTAAGCAAAGGAATACAGGACTACTAACACAGCTATTGTCTTCGGCTTTTACCTGTTGATTTTGTTAGGTGACGTTGTGGTTATAATGTGTGATGCATGTCTGTCGTTTATCTTAAATGATATTTCACTAATATAAAAAGACAGATTTTAGTTTGATATTTTCCTGTTTTTTTTGTTTTGTTCTGTTTTTTTAAAATAATATATGAGCATAAGCAATGAAAGCTTGGCATCAGAAGTGCTACCTAGACAGTGTTACCTAGATAGAAGTGGAACATTCATATGCATTCCTTTGTTTTACTTTGAGTTTTGCTCTTAGCTTTCTACTTCTGTTGCTCTCAGGGGATTGGATGCTTGTTGATTCTGTAAACATACGTTGTATTTTATCATTTTCATGTTTGATCTGTGCCACAGTCATCTCATGTGTACCGCTGTTTGATACAAACATTAATCTTCTTCTGTGGCACATCTTCAGGTTTGAAGGCTTATGTTTTAGGTCATATCTGCGACTGGGATTAAAAACATCTTTAAGTCTCTCTGTTGATTTTAACAGAAATTGGCTGTTTTGCACAGGTGTGCATGCAAACATGGCTACACACAAGTACAGAAGAAGTGCTTTGAGTGGCCAGCGTCTCTATAGTGTGGTAAAGGTCACAGCCAAGCAGGGACAGACTCAGCGGTCGGAGGAAACTCGGACATGTTCTTTGTTCATATTGCCACAGGCAATTCACAGGAAGAAGCAGTTAGCCGCTGCCAATGTACAGCTTGTGTGTGTGAGGTCGCACTGTCACAGCGTGTTTCCTCCTGCTCTAAAGAAGATTTTACCCACTGCTCCATTCTCAGCAGGAGGGAGTGTAGGAAGGTGTGAGGAGGAGAAAACATAGGAGGATGAAATGAAATGTGTGATTCTTTTTTTTTTTGTTTGTTTGTTTGTTTGTTTGGACTCTGCTCTTCATAAAGATTTCAAATTTTTTTCCTCTTGTTTTGGCACTTTGATAATCTGTAGATAACAACGCTACTGTCGAGTGTTTTATATCTCCCAACTGTGCTGTGTGTCCACAAGCCTTTGGCCACGATGCATAAGTACAATGGCGAGATCAAGGGAAAGCACAGTCCTTGGATCTCTCTGCAGGTTTTCTCTACCTCCTTACTTCACTGGCCTCAAGCTGAGTTTATTTGCATCTATATAGATGTGGACTGCTTTCTGTGCTACTGTCTTTCGTTATGATTCTATAGGATTAGGAGATGCATATACTGTCTTATCTCTTCACATATTATATCCAGACACACAGATCCTGTCTCTAAGCCGTGCTGTTGAGTGGCTTCCTTTTCATCGGGTCTGACAACTATTTGATGGGCATGTACTCAGACTAAAAGGCTGCATTGCATTTATATACACTAGCCAAAGAGCTTACTTGAGCATGAAAACAAGGTTGAGCAGAGGTAGCAGTAATGATATGTTCTTCCTTTGTAAATGGTGCTGTCTTTAGACTGTAACACAACCCTTGTTTCCCACTCTGCCAGTCCTGTACTTTAGTTCAGGGATCCTTTCTGTCTGTCTTCTCATTTTTGCCCATTCTCTTCTTTTTAGACCTATAATCATTTCCCCCCCCCCTGATATTGAGAAGCACTCCGTCCGTGCTGCTTTACTCTGTCAGTTTACATGTATCTCTTTAACTGCCTGTCAATATTCGTCTATCGGTCCCCGATTGTTGTTCGGTCTGGTTCTTGGTCTTTGGGTTTTGCTCGCAGGCTTTTTTTGTTTCAGGTTCTTTTGCCTGACACACACACGCAAACAGACACACACTTATAATAGACAGCAGCCGATTTGAGCAGTTAGGGCGGCTTGTTGAGTGGTACTCGGTGCTGAGTTTGAAGTTGAAAGCAGACAAATACGGAGACATGTTAATGTGCTCAACCACTCTACTTTGGCTTGTAGCTTCAAAAACCGCCTGTCAGCAACAGAAATGCTGTTTACTACTAGGTACTGCTAAACAGGCATGCCTGCATTAGTAGAACTATGGATGTATGTGTAGTAAAAATGGAAAAGCTGTTCTGGTTGTGGCCCTGGGGAGTCTCTAATCAGTAACACGACGATTCAGCTACACTGAGATGGCTCTCCAAAAAATGCTGTTCAAGCTTTGTTTTCTAGTTTTGTTTCATGCAGTCTAAACAATGAGCCTCAGGTTGAAAGTACTTAAAATGTGAGCTCTGCAGTGCAATTTAATGTTAGTCCTACGCTGTTTTGAAGTAGTTCTGTAGATTGTACATTTTGAGATTTACCAAAACATCAGGCTTTTGAATCAATTACTTCCCTCTCTCTCTTAGAATTCATTATATCAAAGGTGGTTATACAGTGACTGTGTGTGCACTGGGGCTGTTTGTGGGTGTCCATGGTTGCATGCTCTACTCTGCCTCATTTATGGCACAGCAGGTTAGCAGACTAATAAAAGGATGTCAATGGATTTTGACCTCTACAAATATTTCAATTGTTCTTCTTCTAAAATATCTTAGATCTGTCTTCGACTCCTCTGCACCAAAGAGGCATTCAGGCCCCACTGCTCATAAAAATCACTCACACTTAAATGCACAGAATAAGAAATCAAGTGCAAAGTGGTCAGCAAGAGGAAAGAAACACCCTGCTACTCTCATTTCCTAAGTCTTGAGTTGTATACGGCAGACGTAAGCCTCTTCTGCTTTGAAACACATTTCTGTGTGTTTTCTTTAAAGCGAAGGATCCGATAAAGGCCAATTTTCTCCTGAAGCATACTGTATCCCTGATTCACGTATAGTCTGGCTTATCTTGATACTGTGACTGGAGTGATGATACCTCTATTGTTGCATTAAGGCAGATGACCTGTGGTGACGTATGCGAGGCCTTATTTGCACGTATTGTGTAGAGATCCATCATCACAGTCATCTCTTAGTTCTTCTCCTTGCTTTTTGCCCTGTTCAGAGCACCTTCACTGAGACAAGTTGGGTCTATTTAGTATTTCTATTGTTGGATAGCAGGCTTAAGTAAGTGTCTCCTGTTTGTATTATCCAAAGTACTCAGTGTCCAAAGTATATGGATCTAATTATGTGTTAGATTATGTTTCTCTCTTGTAGGATAAATAATATATAGTTCCTAGGTTTTCATGCATATACCCTTTTGTGTGAGGTTGCTTCTTCACAAAAGCCTGCAGATTGCAAAACTAAGAAAAGATGAGATCCCTTTTTGTTTTGCTTTTGTCTTGCCCTCCCTTGCTCCTTTCTCAGTTACCGCATCATCACAGGGCTTTAATCATTTCTATTAACAGACTGCCTGTCTGGCCTCTTTCCTCGTCTGAATGCTGCCCACACCTTCTTCAGGCGATTTTGGTTGCCTGGTAATGAACCGAGCTTTCAGGAGAAAAGGATTTAGAGTCAGATTATAATTGTTTATTCACCTTTTTTTTAAATTTTTTTTAATATATAGCCACACTAATCATACTGGGTGTATGGATCATTTATAGATTTCTCATTAGCTAATGAGCACTGACAGAGCCAGCCAGAATTTCTGTAAAAGAGCTCGGACGCGGCACCATCTAGGGGCAACCCTCTATTTTTATTTTGTTTTCTCTCATCTAACAAACACATAAAAGTTTTAGTTAGTGGGCATTTTACTGACTCACATTAATCAAACGTTTCAATTATTATCAGTAAAATTTTCTACATACCTAATTCTATATCTGCACTCACTGAAAACTTTATTAGGTACACCTTGGAAAAACTGGGTTTGACCGATCAGAACTATCTTAGTTCTTCATAACATAGATTGAACAAGGTCCATGTTGACATGCCAGCGTCACACAGTTGCTTTAGTTTTGTTGGCTGCACATCCATCATGAGAATCTCCTGTTCGTCACATCCCAAAGGTGCTCTACTGGATTAAGATCTTGTGAATATGGAGGCCAAGAAAATGTGCCAAGAGCGACCTGAAGCGTTGATAAAGGCAGGATGGATCTGTGCTTTCATGTTGTGGATGTCTAATTCTGACCCTACTGAGTGTTTCCTGAGACCAGGCAATGTTTTTCTAATCTTCTATTGTCCAATGTGGTAAGCGAGGGTCAGTTGTAGCCTCTGTTTCCTGTTCTTAGCTGACAGGAGTGGCACCTGATGTGAGCTTCTGCTGCTGTAGCCCATCTGTTTTAAGGTTCAACATCTTATTCATTCAGAGGTGCTTTTCTGCATACCTTGGTTGTAACAAGTGATTATTTGAGTTACCGTTAGCTCGAAACAGTCGTGGCTCTTTTCTCTGACCTCTGGCATCACTGAGGCTTTTTCACTGAGAGAACTACTGGATATTTTGTTTATTCTGACCATTCTTTGTAAACCTGAGAGATGGTTATGTCTTAAAATCCCAGCAGATCAGCAGTTTTTGACACCAGCCCCACTGACACTAACAACCATTCCTCATTCAAAGTCACTATAATCACCCTTCTTCCCCATTCTGATGTGGTGACCATGTCTATCTCTAAATGCATTAAGTTGCAGCCATTTGACTTAATATTTTTGGGTTCTCTGAGGTAGTGCTTTGATTCTGGTAACTTGGCATCATATCTTCATTGATGGCTGAGTTGAGTTGGTGGTCAGGTAGTCTGCTGGCTCTTTCTAGTTTTTCTAGTTTTTTCGCAGCTTAAGTCTGGGACTTCAAGAGGAACATAATACTTCTTAGACACAGGTAATTGTTTGAACCTGTTAAATTAACACATTAAATTCATTTTATAGACCAGCAGCACTGGTAATGTTTGCTGCCGAACTCCAACATTAACCATTGTTTTATTACTAGCCTTAGCTACCACCTGCTAACTTAATAATAACCTAACAGACAGCTAATGTGGCTACTTGGTAGCTGCTAACAGTTAAACAGTCAATGCGTGTGCTAGCCACTAGATTACCATTTATAATAACTGTTGAACACTTTAATGTCGCTGAAGGGGGAGTCTAAGTTTTCCAAAAAAAGTATTGGCAGGCGCCGTTTGCCCATCTGTGTGCAGGATGCTGTGTGAACGCCAATACAGCACTGTTGGTATCAGTACTGTTGAAAATGAGAATCTAATCTGATAGTAAGTTTTAATGTTGATTAGTATCTGAGTATTAGGTACAGGGTTGAAAATGAATCAACAAAGTAGATCCTTTTCTATATTAATCACAGCAATTGGCCTATGATTTATGCACATTTGACAGAGTTGTTTCAGGATTTTAAAAAAATCACAAGTGTCCCATAAGGTGTCCCTTCCTAATAACCATTTTAACTCTTCCAGAAGTCAGAAATAGAAATATTTTTCCTCCACATTGCTACAGTTCTCCTCAAAGATACATTAACATTAACTCATACTTAAAGAGCCTTCTGCCTTTTTTACTGTCCATAAAAACAGGGTGATTTCTTTAAAAGAATTGCAGAGCAGTTGCTTTGTGAACACTGCTCAGATGGAGATATTATAGTCACAATCTACTTTTGAAGCAAGAGTTTTAAATGTCTGCTCCTTTAAAGCCTTTGACTGACCGCAGGCATCATTGCAGCAGTACAAGGAAGAGATAAAAAGAAGAAAGAGAGAAAATTAAGATCCAAAAATCGATAAAGTGAAAATGCATTCAGGATAATCTAAAACATGCAACGAGTAAAAAGTACTCTTTAGCTGTGGTGTTACTGAAGTGCACTCAGTCTTCTTTCTCAATTATAAGTAACTGGTTGAAAAGTGCCACCTGCCTTTTCCTCTCAGCACGCTGAATGCATAAGCAGGTAATTTGTACATTTCACGAGTGTGGACATTCACGTGTTCACACATACACTCTGTTAAACTTCAAATGAAAAACACAACGTCAGTAGTGCAAACTTTGTAAAATATTAGGAGTCAAGATGTCTGAGAGAACATGTGTGTGAATCCAAGATGGTATGTTCCCATCAGGAAATGGGTTTATGCTCTAAAGTCAGAGGAAAGCTTAACAACATTGAAGTTCTTTCTCTTTTTTTTCTTTTCATAAAGCATGTATTAGGATCAAGGGAAATTTGAAACTACTTAAAATTAAGCAGCTTATGCCTTTTTGTCAAGTGGGGTCTAATCGGGGTAATTTAAGCCATATGCTATATTCAGTCCCTAGCTTAAAGTGTCAGCCATGACCAACTTAGCAGAAAGTTAGGCTTCGCGATCCCCTGCTTTTCAACCTGCATGATCCATGCACCTGTTGATAAGACCAAAGTCCAAGGATTAATGGAATAGAAAGATATTAACTCAATCAGCTACACCTTCATGCCTTCAGGGTGCAGTACTGGTGTGTCTGTTGCTCTGTTTGTAATGCACAGAAGTCACACTTACTGAGTAAATGTACAGCCTTGTGTCCAAATATGCTGGTGACACAATGTTTTGCACATTTTAAATCGTGTATTTAATTGTGAACAGTACAAAGAGATAAACTGCGATATCTCTATCTTGGATACCAGCTGCTGTTGTTTCAAAAGTTACAGTAGGTAATCCATTGTGATGTTTTTTTTGTTTCAGGATGTGCCAGATATTTTCAGTGGGTGATACTTTTGGACTCTAGACAGTCCAGACTAGTTCCTGAAGTTTTTAACTACTGAGCCTCGCTGTTGCAATATGTGCTGAATGTTGTTTGGCACTGAATTCCTTAAATATGCAAAGACTTCTAACAACCCCTGAGTATTCTGTTTTTGCCTGCTTGCTGTTTTAAAAGTGCATTAAGGTGCAGTCACAACTATGGAGCCCTCTTAAATCACAGAGAGATTTAGATTTAATTAATACTTTTGTGTTGGTTAGCATTACCACGTTTTTCTAGTTATAGACTTTACTTAGGCCGTGTGTATTACCGGCCACCATCTGATTGGCATCTGATCTGATTTAGGATTTTTTCATCTCTCCAACTTTATCTGCAACTTGTTTACTAGTTGAAATATGCTAGATGCTACTCTTATTTTGAAATTGCAGCCGTTTACATTCTGGTCTTTGCTTCCTGGCCAGGTTGCCATTGTGGGCTGCTGCTGTCCACAGTCTTAGAGTGCAGTAGTTTTCTTTGTTCTGTACTAATTCTAACTGTATGTAAAATTAAAATGATTTGAAAATAATTGGATTCAGTGTTTAGTTTCCTGAAATATTTAAGGACAAAACTTTGGGAAATCCGATTCCATATTTGGACTCTAGATGTGACTTCTCTGTAATACTGACTTCAAACTCTACGGCACCCTTAAGGCATGATGATGGCTGATTGAGTATTTCAGCATCAAGTATCACAGCACCGAGTATCAACATAGCAATCATTTGCTTTCACTACAGTTTGTGTGACAGCGAGGGTATTGTATTTTAATGTTAGGTTGTTTACCACAAACACACGACCGTGAGGAAAACAGAATAATGAACAGCTATGTATTAAACATACTTTCACTTGATGCTTATATTTTGTCATTGTTTATTCCCACAGTGTTTTGGGCACAGTGTGAACCCATAATAAGTGTGCTTTGCAATTGAGCTGGCTTCTCTTTCATTTTCCCTGTTATTTTGTTATTGTGCGTTGTTTTTCTCTGATTCTTCCCGAGCTTGAAAATAATAATGCATTTGATTGTACCTTTAATTGAGTTGTCCTCACGTCTTTTTTGTTCACATTTCCTTGCCTTGTGGGTGTATTTCGGTGTGCTTTTATGAATGTATGTATGTGCGTCTGAAAATATGTGGGTGCGTGTCAGTGTCTGCAGAGAATCTGGAAAAGAGCCTCAGGCAGATGGAGAGGCAGCTGCTGCAGCTGGAGAGAGACCTGGAGACTTTCTCCTCCTCCGATGACCCCAACGACATGTTTCTCACCAAAATGGCTATATCCTTTACATGTGTATGCATAGGCTCATCTCTCTGGGCCATCATGCAGTGAGTTACAGTAATGAACTCTTCACAAAGTCAGAAGAATATCAGTGAATGTGGATTTTATATCTTTACAGTAAGTCACAGTGGTGCTGTGTAGGCTGGTTACGGAGCAGGTTTCAGGTTTAATACCATAACAAGTTAAACCCAACATCAGGAAAAATGGTGAAGAATTCTCAGATCTTTAACATTATTAAATGCATCATTTAGCATTATTAAATGCTGTTACCTTTGTGAAACATGGTAAAAATTTTAGGCACAGCTTCACCTATTTTCAGCGAGTGCAAAGATGAGGACAAGTCTTTTGTAGTATAATTAACTTTCTTTATTGCTTCTATGTACATCTGCATACACATCTGCATCGACAACCTACGATCAGGTGCTTTGGAGTGAAATGGCAGATGTGGACACTATATGGACAGAGGTATTAGGTCACTTACATATTTTATGTACAGCAGTTTTTATGACTGTATATACATTTAGTTTATAGCCTAAATTAATATAAATTTGGCCCACACTTTCTGGGAAGGCTTTCTGTGGAAGTCATTGCCTGGTTATTCAGAATAGGACTGGTAAGGTTAGAGGCGGATGTTGAAACTCATCTGGCCATGCCTTTATGAACCTTACTTTGTGCATCTTGGCATAGTCACCCTGGAATATAAAAGAGCCTTTTCCAAACTGTTCCCAGTATTTATACACATATACTTTAGGGATCACACAAGATGCAAGGAATGGGGTGAAATGGAGGCAAATGATCCTTTCAGCCAAAAGAAGGAGGAAAAAAAGGTAATAATATGCTTTTAAGTAGAAAGGGAGAGAAAAATATACAGTCCTCCCACCCGTCCTCTCTTGGTTTCCAGTGATGTGCACGAGTGATGAGTTGCATCCCATTCTGCAGTCAAGTTTTGTACCAGTGTCCCTCTTAGCTGCTTTTGAAGTGTACTTAAGACTGAGGCTATCTTCAAAATCAAGAGAAAAGCTAAAGAATGTGAATTATGTTGCGTTTGACTTTCTGTCTTTTGTTTTCAGTGTCCCTCACTCAATTTTTTTGAAGCTACAAATGTGTAATTTCTTTTTACCATTTGTCTGCCCACGTGGGAAATTTAAGTCCATTGCTGACATTGGTCCACATTTTGTTTGACAGCAGTGTAAATGATTCATTGTCTTCTGAGGTAGTTCTAGAGGATCAGGTTGACAGGTATGTCTCAGGCCAGGTGAGTAAGTATGTGTTCAATAATACACCTTGCACCCAGCCTCCTTCATGTAGTTTTGATCAATAGCCTAGGGGTTGGGGCACTGATGGCTTGTGCTGTAGTAGTTAGCAAAGAACTTGAGTGCAACACTGTAAGGTTCACTGAGAATGGATCTGACAGCTCTGTGTTTTTTCTTACTTTTCTTTTCAATTCCTGATGTCTTAGCACTGATTAAAAACTATGAACTCTCTTTTGGTAAAAATGGGAAAACTGGAGGTAAAGTGCAATGTAGATGAATAACACAAGTTATTGATGAGGCGTCTGGTGTGAAAATAAGACCCCAGACGCACAGTAAACCAAAAGGTTAACAAGATGAATGTTACACAATTTTGTTTTTTTAATTTATTTTTTTTACATTATCTCGTGAGAGTAACAAACATTAGCTACTGCTTGGAAATGAACTCTGAGGATTGCAAGGTGAGATTTGTACTGATCTTTAAAGTTACTACCACATTGTGGCTAACTTTAAAACTAAATCCGAAATAGAACTCCAATTCAAAAAATAGTTCAAGATTTTGAATTTTTCATAGTACGCTGCATGCAAGGCCTTCCTTTCCTCCATGATGGCAGCTTTCCCAAATATCACAGGATTCCAGTATTGCTTTAACACTTTGTCCCTTTTGTAGAGAGATTTCTCCAGATTCTTAGAATCTAGTGAGTTTTTTGATATTATGTACTGTAGATGATGTAGGTGATGAGGCACATTGTTCTGAAATTGTTCCACAATTTGTTGGTAGATTTTTTGCAGATTGATAAACCTCTGCTCATCTTTACTTCTGAGAAACTCTTTTTAGCATCACTTCCAGTCTTTTGGTTCCCCATCCCAAATTTTGTGAGACTTGTTGCTGGCATCAAATTCATACATTCAGTACGCGTTTTTTCTTTTATTCTGAATAAAATATGGTTTTATGAGATCTGTAGGTAACTGCATTCAGTTTTTTACATTTTACAGTGACCAAATTTTTTTGGAAATTGTGTTGTACTTCCATTACATTCTTTTGATATCTTTTGCAAAAACAACAAGCACACAAACCTCCACAATTATTTTCCTTCTTATTCAGAAACCAATTGCTTTACTTATTTAGCTTAAGGTTTTTAACCAACATTAGTAAGCGGTTTTATAATCAAGCTTTTTAATTACATTTACACTTCCATCCGTCCTGCATCCCTTAACTGCTTATGTTAAGAAGACTTATTTCTCAAATTAAGCAAAACCGATTACAGTAAATTCCCAGGCATACAGGAGATAAAATTTCTAAAAGTACTTTGTGACAAGCAAATTTTTATATTTATTTATTCTTTAAAAAGTTTTACTGCTTATCCCGAAGAAGCCTCTTGAAAAATGAACCAGTCATGTTAGCACTGCAGATCAGCAAATTCTGCTGTAACCAGCTAAACACGAGAAGTTCGGGGTGTCACATTGGTGACATTGAAAATCCCATTTTCACATTTTCACTTCATGCGCCACTTGAGTATACATTTACTGTGTGATTGGTCTTGTGTTACACTTCTAAATGTGAGCTAAGCTTGTAAAGGTGGTAGATTAGAAAATGAGAGAAACAGAAGGAGAATGATCAAATGAAGAAAGGCAGAATGAAAAGTGATGGGATGGGAGAGATGGGTGCCTTTGAGAATGAGCTGCAGTGGACCATTGCTTTCTCTGGAATAGGAAAGAAGTCAGGAGAGTGGGAACAAGACGAGCAGAGATATTTCACACCCCACGATACTTATCAACCACAGCTCTCAGCTATTTTTTTTTCTTTTTCTCTTGCTTTCCGTCAGTTGCTCAGACTTTCCTCATGCCTCTTTCCCGCAGCCCCTGGCTTGGAAAGATATTACTGACAAGTCAATCTGGGAGGAGTGCCTATTGAACAGCATTTACCCAGCTGTGAATAGGTAGTCCCATCCCCAGCCAGATTCAACTGAGGCCAAACCTCAAATAGGTCCATCAATTGAGCTATAATGAAGGGGCACAATAGGAGCCAGAGAGGCTGTCGACACACTTGTGCGATACCACACACACATGCACATGGCACACTTGCTTCTGAGACAACAGTGTTATAGTCATTAGCAGGACTGATGTCTAG